>JAVGWN010000243.1:0-14988 GCA_034552555.1 Semaprochilodus insignis | reverse complement strand
TCCATGTGCCTTTTGTTGTCCTGTCCCATGTGCTTCTGTTTGTTTTGGTTATTGCTCCTCCTGTCTCCGCCCTCTTGTCAGGCCCCTCACCTGTCCTTAGTTTGTAGCCCCGCCCCTTCCCAGGTGTTCCTTGTTAGTCCTTGTTCATTTATACTCCCTGTTGTTCCCTTTGTTCTGGCTTGGTGTTTTGTCTCCATGTCTGATTTGTTACCCTGTTCCCTGTCATGTCTTAGTGTCTTGCTAGTGTCTTTTGTATCTTTGGTTTTTGATTTATTTGAGCCGATTAAAGACTTGCATTTGCATCCTGGCTCCTCGTCCTGTCCCCACGTGGCCTAACACCAAGCCAGAACAAAGGGAACAACAGGGAGTATAAATGAACAAGGAATAACAAGGAAAACCTGGGAAGGGGCGGAGCTACAAACTAAGGACAGGTGAGTGGCCTGACAAGAGGGCGGAGACAGGAGGAGCAAAAACCAAAAGAAACAGAAGCACATGGGACAGGACAACAAAAGGTACATGGAAGTGACAAGAGAAAAAGACAGAAACAGAAAACCAGAGAAAACGAAGACAAACAGGGGCAAGACAAGACAAGACAGGACAGGACAGGACATAATTAGGACGTTTAGTGTATTGATAGTGTAATGATGCATGTAAATCATCTTATCGGGGGGAAGTATTAAGATGAATCTGTACTGAATTAACATTAAAAACTCAATAAAACATTTAAAAGCTCTCATGTTTAAACTGTTTGTAGCCACAGTGTGTATTGTGGTCTGACGTATCAAACTTTTAGATTCTTTATGTAAATAATAAATGTTAAGTTCTTCGGAGCTGACAAGAAAAGGATCCATCCATGTTGTTACCAGCATACATGGTGTTGTGGTGATACTAGTCAAAACCTGTCACCATTAAGTAAGGTACACATTTTGGAGCATATGCCTATTTTAAAACTCATTCGATTACCCATAAAAATAGGATTACTCATTAATATAATCAGTAGTCATAGCCCCAGTTGTGTCCATCATCTAGGATGTGTGCCTATTCTGAACACTTCAGGAATTATGATTCCATCCCGTCTGTTTATTTCATCATCGACCTTTCTCAGAAACAGATTTTGGATGAAAGCGTTTGGGTGTTGCATCAGCAGCTACAGAAATGGAAGCTTTAAGTTTTGTAAGCCTTTTTTGAAGCCTAATCACAGTTATTTTCAACCAAAAAATGTCTTGCTTTTTCTCATTTTTGACCACACTTATAACTTATAACCACTTAACTTTCTGAAAATTTCCCTTCAGCTGTGTCTCTTCTGGCCGGCCTCTGCCGAGCAATCTTCGTCTACCACAGTGATGTTAATGCCTTGATTTGCTGATGATATCTTACTTGGCTTTCCCAGCTCCTTTAATGGACTGAACTCTCCACGACCCAAACTGTAATCCAACCCAGTGCAAATGCTTCCTCCCTTTCGTTTTCATTCAGTTTTTCTTGCATGGTGATGTGAGCCTCTCTGGTTTGGTATTTACTGACAGCTTGGCTGCAAACAACCCAAACATTGTCATAATGTCTTGGTAAATTGCTAAATTTAACCAGCTGATGCAGAATGTAAGATAATAATGTAATTACTATGTAATTATCCCTGTAAATCTGTCAGTTGTGTGGTTGACAAGTCCAGTTTACGTTTGTACTGTTGTTGTGAATCCTGAAGAGGTTAGAAACAAGACAATCTGAAAGCTGATGATTAAACGCCATAGACAAAAACAAATTTTTTGCAACCACCTGCAAGACCACTAAAACTGTCCCCATCGGATAAACAGCCCCTCATCTTTGTGAGAGAGGAGAACATCAATCCCCATTCCTGCTTCAGATCTGAAAACATCTACAGGTGTTTCTGTCCATCCTTCCACTGTGATAAGACAACTCAGTGCTATGGATCTGAAAGGATGTGTAGAACGCCCTTACTGAGAAAAAGAGACACATCAAACAAAGAAGCTGCTGGTGTTCTCAGAATAACGGACTGATCCCCCCCAGAGTCCAGACTTGCAGGTCCCACCACAGTATTTTGCGGAGTGGGACGACTTTTCTATGTCCAGCTTGAGATACCACAGTAACCTTATTGCAATGCCATAACAACCACCTGAGATAACACAACAATTACCTAGCAACACCCTTGCCACCATCTAGCAATGCCATAGCAACCATTAGGGGATACCATAGCAACCACCTAGCAATACTTTAGCAATTACCTAGCAACATCCTAGCAACCATCTAAAATATCATATTAACTTGCCAAGCAACACTTTAACAACCAGCTAGCAATACTTTAGCAACTGGCAGGTCATCCCATAGCAACCACCTAGAATAGTACAGCAACTACTCAGCAACATCCCAGCAACCACTTGGAATACCATACCATCACAACCACCTAGTAACTCACTAGCAACTATCAGGAATACCAGAGCATCCACTTAGCAATTACCCAATAACAATTAACTATCAACATCTTGGGAACCACTTGGGATACCCTAGCAACCACCTGGGATACCATAGCAACTGCCTAGCAACACCCTAGCAACCATTTGGGATACCAATGCAACTACCTAGAATGGTACAGCAACCACCTTGGGATACCCCAGCAATACATTGTTCTAGGTTACACCTGATGGCCAAGAGGGCACTCATGCAGATGAGGTCAAAGAGCCCTTCCCCTTCCCCCAGGACCTACCTGCACACACCCCGGATTAAACAGCACAGCACAACAACAATAATGAGTCTGAACCTTTAAAGGTTAAAGAATAATGTGACCTTCTGATTGTCTCCTCCCATGAAGGTGCAGTAATGACTGCCCCCTAGTGGCCTCTGCTAACTGCAGCGTAATCCAAATAGTAAGTGTACACTAAAAGGCTTCTGGGTCTGTAGAGAGTAGGAGTCACTCTGTAGTGCCCAGCAAGAAGTAGACTCAGCATGTGTATTCTAGGAAAGGGCCATCATAAAGGTGCTCATGTTTCAGCCGTATGATTTGAACAGGATGTCCGCTTCAGATGGCTCTTTTCAGTGAGTTTAAAAGGAGGCCACACACGCGGGTGCATCTCCGGCCTAATGGAAAAACTGCTGTACAGTGTGTTCTCGGTTCAGAGGAACGCTCCAACATTTTCCACAAAAAGGAGACCTTTATAATCTTGGAAAACACTGAATGCAATTAGAGCAATATGGCACATGTTATGGGGAGAGTTGGCACAATGTTAAACGGCTAATGTTTTTAAGCAATAAAGCTACAATACTGTGGTTTTATCATGGGGAAGGGGATTTTACTCTGCGTCTCATGCCTAACCACACCCTTCCCTGTGACACATGACCTCTCACGGCAGTTGTGGTAATATATATATTTTTTCACCACACAATACTAAAAATGCTATCCAGACATGCAGACTTTTAACACTGAGAGCTTTGGACTAAATGCTGGTCAAAAGGACATGTTGTTATAGTTATTTGTGAGCACTCCTCCTATTGGCCCAGAAAATAGCATTGTGTCAGTCAAACCCTGTACCAACCAACATACACAACACAATCCATCCCACTGGGAAACTAATCCCACATCTGAGAGAATGAATGAGATTCTAAGAATGGGATAAAACTACATAAAACCAGCTTTGGTTAGGGATTATTTGGGTATGATAATTTCAGTTTAGAATTTATGTTTGTGAACCCTTTCAAACTGCTTATGTTTCTGCATACGTATGATCTTTCACACTATTAAACGCTCTACATTTACATTTACGGCATTTAGCAGACGCTCTTATCAAGAGCGACTTACAACCGTGCTTAGTGTTCTGTCGGATAATGTTTCCCAGCTAGCATAAGTAGGTTAGGAGTCTAAAACTCACCCTGAGCTCAGACGTTGCCCGAACAAGGGCCAGTGCTGCTACCTAGAGAGAACAATACACAGACATATATAGCATAAGTGCACTACCTGGCAACCCCAACCCAGTGCTCATACCTAGAGAGAAGAAACGTTATGGTGAGTATAAGTGCAAAACAAAGTATTTCAACATACACATCTACTAGTGCTCACTCACTTAAGTGCTAGAAGTAGATCAAGAGCAGTGCCCAGTTAAACATTAAATTAAAAAAAAAAAACATTTATTGAGGAAATTATTCAATATTTCAAGTGATTGGATTGGTGGCCTTTGCTATCAGTGATCTATTGTGACCCCCAAGTGCAGTAATAACTAAACATTTCCGGTAACTGTTGATCAGTCCTGCACATCTGCTTTAAGGAATTTTAGCCTGTTCCTCCATACAAAACAGCTCCCACTCTGGGATGTTGGTGGGTTGCCTCACATTAACTGCTCACCTCACGTCCTTCCATGACATATCTATAGGATTAGGGTCAGGACCTGGCCATTACAAAATCCACAGTATTTATTCTTCTTCAACCATTCTTTGGTCAGACATCTTGCTGTTGTTGCTGTCCCGGTGCATGACCCACATTCTACGAGCTCTAGTTTATGGACAGGTGTCCTGACATTTTCCATTTTCCAGTTCACTGGCATATATTCAGAATCCAATGTTTTCTCAATGATGGCAATGTCCTGGCTAAGATGCATCAAAACAGGCCCATACCATGATGCTACCATCACCATGTTAAATAAAGGTCTAAGGTCTGTAGCGTTAAATTTTGGTCTCAACTTCCCGCAAAACATTTTTTTCATAGACTTAATGTCAGCCTTGCAACCCTGGTATGTACACCACCATTGTTCCCCTGATGGTGGAGTCATGAACCTTAGCATTAGCCACTGTGAGAAAGATCTATAGTTGCCTAGAAGTTACCTCGGGTTCCTTTGGGACCCTACAGACTGTTACACACCTTGCTCTTGGAGTGATCTTTGTTGGTTGACCACTCCTGGGGAGAGTAATAATGGTCTGTCTGACTGTGGATTGGTGGTGTCCAAACTCTTTACAGATTTTGTAATAATTTCCAACCTTATGAGCATCAACTATTTATTTTCGGAAGTCCTAAAAACTTTATAAATGTTCTTTGTTCATGCCATGATGCACTTCCACAAACATGTGTTGTGAAGATCTGATTTTAATACTGTAGATCTCTGTTTATTAAATACATCAGGATGCCCATTCACACCTGATTGTCATCCTATAGATGGAAAATGGACTCTAATTTCACCTTCAGATGAACTGGTAATCACAGAGGTTCACATACTTTGGTAACTCACAGATATGAAATGTTGGATAAATTTCCTCAATAAATAAATGACCAAGCATATTGTTTTTTGTCTCATTTGTTGTATTAGTTTTCCTGTGATCTACTTTTAGATCTACTTTTGAAAATCGGATTATGTTGAGATCATATTAGGAATGTATATTAGGGACTCAGAATTTTGTCAGTCAAATCGGGTTCGCCCGTCCTGGCCGACGATTCGACTATTCGTTCATGTTTTTTCTCCATATACATTATCTAGTAATCAGTAAATCAATCTGCATACGTTTCAGATCTGATGTCCTCATTTAGAAAGTCAGCAGAGTCACAGGATCATATTTTTGAACTAAAAGAGACGTGGCTTATGATGAACGATCTGGAGCCTGATTTAATTACAGAATATAGCGTCCGGCAGCGAGCACGTATTTATGCTAAAAATTAGCACCTCTAGCCTGTCTTTATAATTTCACTATTAACAGCTTCTTCAGTAGGATGACCCTTCGTCTTTCATCTCTCATAAATAATGAACTCCTAAATAAAACCAAATTAGTCAATATTTAAATTATTTTTAGATGAAAAGGAGAACGGTAGACCTGAAACCGTTTAATTATTATATCACCTGCGCTGAAATAATTATTCCTTGTTTATCGGCTGGCGTATTAAGTGACTGTACTTATCTTTAAATAAAAATAATCTTAGCTGTAAACGAATAAATAAAAATATCTGTAATTTAGGTTCTAAAATAATGGAATTATAATAAAACAAACGTCTTCGGTCCGTTTTTCCTTCACCGCAAACAGCCATTATGTTTAAAACGAAAGTCAGCTCACTGGTTTGAAGCAGTGTTGGATGTCTGACTAAATGACGAGCGGAATTAGGTTTAATTTGTTCGGATTCTCTTCTTCAAAAGCTCCTCCAGACTTTCTCTGAGACATCGTTCCACCCGTGTTTCTCAGCTTCACAGCTTTAGCTTCCTTCAACGGTGAACCGCCAGCGCACGTTGTCACGTGGATTTAATTTTTTAGCAAGCATGCGTCTCTGATTGACGATTCGACTCGTCGACTTCTAGAGGGCAGCCCTAGATCATATTCATGCAGAAGTAGAGACTTTCAAGCACCACTATATACAGTCAGAAGTTTATTCATGGGAATCAGCAATTGCCCATTGGCCTCTATTAGAAAAGTGTGCTTGGGATCTTTTCATAGCAGAGGGAAAACGATCGTCCGTTGTAGTGGACACTACATTACTAATGCAGCAGGTAGATATGGACTGAATGATGCTGGAGCGTTCCGTTAAATGTGTGAGAATACCTTCTGTAGAAGATGTGGATTTATTACTGGTCCTAAGAGCATTATGGGTGCTAAGTGCATCATGCACTTCAACCGACACAAACACATGATTTGTTGTGTCATGATGGGCAATGGCCAATTTGTGCATCTAGCACTTAAAACGCTGATTAAAATCTGTTGAGTGCGAGTTGCGTACCGCAGGACATAAGTCATATCCAGCCTGCCGTGTCCTCCGAGGCTTTCTCTCCTGTAGATAATGTTTATATGAATATACAATCAAAGCGCTACATAACAGAAGTCAATTTCTGTTTTTTTGCTCATTGGTGTTTTTTTTTCCCCCCGCATACATTGAATTAGGCCCTTTAACTCTCCCCCCACATTCATCAGCGGCGGATGGAATTCTCTGAATTATTCAACAGGATGAAGCCTTGATAACAACCGATTGTTTTGCTTTTATTGTTATGCGCTTTTTTCTCTTTTTCTCTGAAAACTGGCACTTTTTTCATCCTCTCATTCTCGGTATGCAAATCGAAAACAGACTGTGACCTTCTAAAACTGCTGGGCTTCTGCATTAGACTGTTTAAACTTTAAAGAGCCCGTATCCTTAACTTACAATGTTTGTATCATCAGTTTAAGAACAAAAAAAACCTGCCATAATTCCTTTTTTAACGTGACCTCTCTTTATCCCTTAGGCCTTGTTCAGACTGCCAGCCCAAATCTGATTTTTGACATATCCAGATTGTGTCCAGATTGATTTTTGATAGTCGGGACAGCACATGGAGGATCCAAACCCGATTTGGAGATGGTTTGAAATGCAATTTTAACAAAGGCATCTCAGTCTGGACCTCTACTCAAATCCGATTTCCCACTCAGAAAGTGTCTTTTGCGTCACTTGGAATACAGCAAACAATGTCAAATCCATAATGACGGAAGTGCTGGGATTCAAGGAGAACCCCAAATTCATGCCAGAGAAATACGCACTACAGAATCAAACAATTTGCAATTGTTTGGAGAGTGAGATGACACAGATCCATCTATCCTGCATCCACTTTTGTAATCAGCTTATTTACGTAGTTACTGATGCCTACAGCACTACCACAGCGACTCACGCCGGCAGGATGGTGATGTCTGGGGATGCCAATACGATCTGATCACTTGTGAATAGCAGTATGGACAGTCATCTCAAGAGCAAACAGTTTGAGAAACAAATCCATGGAGCCATGGAGTTGAATAGGCTGCTATTGTTGTTCTGCCTTTTTAGGCATAATATATGTAAATTGACTGTTCTGATTGGCTCTCTCGATCAAAAAGCAGCTGAAGCACTCCATATAACCAAAAATGGTAATAATGACAAATATATAAATAAATAAATAAATAAATAAAATGTCAAAATGGCATTCTACAACATTTTGATTGCGTATCTGAAGCATACAGTAATCTGTTCTTTGCAATTCATAACTCATTATTTATTATTATCATCCATGTTACTATCGCTTTGCTTGGTTCTCTGTTTCAGTGAAACACGAACGATAGTACAGGCACTGCCAGATCTATGAACAACTTCAGCCATGTTACCACGAACATGATATTATTACTAGTTCAAAAAGGTGCTAATGAGAATGTACAGAGTGAGAAGAGTGGTAGAGCACTGCTTGCATTGAAAGGAGGCTGCATGCAGCAGGTTAACAATAATGCATGGCCACAGCTTACAGAGGTGTGGGAATGGGATCCTGTCAAGTGGTAATGGCTTGGTAAGGCATAGGGCCTACATAGTTTAGTCATTATCACATGCCGCCCCCTATGGTGCCTGTGCATTACTGCACATGGCTTCTTTTCCTGCTCCACCCTGACTCCACCCACTCTCACACCTGCAGCTGATCTAAGACTCATTAGGACTCCCATTTATACCCCATTGTTTGCTCTGCCTGTTTAGCCAACTCTCTGTGTTTCTTCCAAAGCTTGAAGCCGTGTTTTTTTCCCTGTTCCAAGTATCTTGGTGTGTTTGTGTTGGTCTTCCTTGGTTTTGACTCCGGCTTTGGTTTCTTGGTGTTTGTTAATTTGGATATGTCTCTGATGACGCCTGTTCTGATATCGATTCCTGGACAACCCCTAATAAAACCAGTCTGTGCTTGTAACCTGCCTCAACCTCCCTGTTACAGTCATAGATACAGCTTAGCTCATCCCATTGCCTCAATGACAACTTCATTATCTCATTCCCATGTCTTACTAAGCCACGACCTACCTACCCCAGTCCTGGCCACGAATTAGATGCCAATGGCTTACAACAAACACTGTACGTGTATGTGGTACTGAATTGTGGAGTTAGACCGCTAAACTGTTGTTCATCGTTTTTGTGACCAGGATTTTATAGGCAGGTCTGAAATCATGGCTCAATGAAAGAGTTGCCCAGCAGCTTTCACACTTCAAGCCCCCTAGTTCCAGTCACTGCTCACTGGCCCCTCCTCAGCCATCGCCTGCTTTGGTAACTTCAGCTAGGCTAATGGAGCTCTCAGCTACAAGGTACTTTGTTTAACCAAGCCTGCCCAACTTTAAAACCACATGAGGCAAGCCCATTGTGTCTCCAGGCAGTACGTTAGCAGGAATTGTGCGACCTTGTCACAATGTTGTGGGTTGAAACTTCCCGTTCCACCTTAAATGGTGCCACGGTTACACTTTAGAGCCTTGGAATACAACTGCTGCACCATTTAAGGTGGAATGGACAAATAGTTGGATTGTTAAAGGTAGTTTTTTGTCACATCATAAGTGTAGAGTATTAAAAATGGGTGGGTTTAGTTTCTACATATGGATTACATGGATTTCAGACAATGTTCATACACTACATCAAACTCTTTTTATTTATTCATGTGTGTGTGTATATATATATATGAGGGGAAAGCATGGAAATGGTTCTTTGGGTGTTTATGGTTCTATCCATGTTTACATTTACATTTAAGGCATTTAGCAGACGCTCTTATCCAGAGCGACTTACAACCGACCCATGTACACCCAAAGAACCATTGGCATGCCTAAATGGTTCTCTGCATGGTGACATGGTTACTCAGGTTGATGCTGAATGTGCTGTATGTAGATAGAACCATATGCAACATATTCTCCATTAGTCTGAAGAACCATTTCACCATGCAAGGAACCATTAAAGCATGGATATGGTTCTTGGGATGTTCATGGTTCTATCCATATACAACGTATTCAGCGTCAATCTGAAGAACCATGTCACCACGCAGAGAACCCTTTAAGCATGCAAATGGATCTTTGAGTGTAAGACATACATCATCCCCTAGGCAGTTTCACCATGTAGTGCCGAGGTGTATATAGAACTACATACTACAGCAGTCTGAAGAACAATTTCACAACGCAAAGAACCACTGAAGCATGCAAATGGTTCATTGGGTGCTCATGGTTCTATATAGAACCATGAACAACATATTTTGCAACAATGTGAAGAACCATATTGTCAAGACAAAGAACTATTTAAGCCTAGTTCTTTCAGTGTTCATGGTCCCTGATAGAACCATTGTTTTTACTATGGAACCTTTGCAGAACCATCGTTTTAAAGGTCGTACCTAAATGCACAGAGTCAACAAATGTCAGACAGGCATATCTTTTTATGCCCTGATCTAGTTTAGCTGTGAAGAGCAGGCTATGATACGCCGGGGACAGCGAGCCTCAGACGTGCGCTGGCAGATATTGGAATCTTGATATTGCATGTTCTAGCGTGGAGCCAGACTATGGGTCAGTATGGGTCAGTTAGCGAAACTGCTGGAAATAGATACAGCACAGGAGGAATGGTGTTTGCTGGCAGGTAACTGTGGGCAGTGGTGACGCATTTTTCAGAGTAATTACCTCTCCCTCATCACAGTTCCAGGCCGGCACAACACGGAGAGCGGATTCACACTAATTACATTAAAGCGGTGGAGGATTTGCCCCAGTGACTGAACGATCAGAGCAGCCGGGCCGTAGCCAATAACCGCAGGCCGCTATTTTGTTTATGAGATTGAGCTGTCTGGCTGCTATCACTCTTGTTTAAAAGCGGCCGTCTCTATTCTCTTCCAAACACGCCCATCTGCTGCTGTATATTAACAGAGGGGAGATGAGTTGCTTACCCTGCCTTTCAGGGCTGTTTCCACAGAGCCGCATAAGCCCCTGTTGTACAGGAAGGAGCTTAAAGCCATACTCCAGTAAGAGTATTAAAACTTTAGTGAAGTCATGATCATATAGGGCAAGGGTTTCCATAACATCTGGTTAGTCAACATATTACTCTAATTCCTTTCAATCAGTATTTGGTTTTATGATATTGGGTTTTTTAGCTCCAAAGCAATGCAGTGGTTCTGCTGGAATATAATGTATTAGTGCTGTAAAATACTAACCCACCTGTTTCTACTTATAGCTCAGTACCTGTTATGTGTTGGTCAGACACAGTTTGATGTACAGGTACAGTTACAGGCTGTAATTACAGTGAAACTCAAAGCTATTGGAGCGGAAAAAGAACTTTCTTCTTTCTATCTGGTTCTTGGTGCTACAAACTTGACCACATAGCCGGATAATATAAAGTATTCAAATCATTTAAATTATGTTAAAAAATAACTTAACAAGAATTTCTAGTTACTAAAACAGTTGTAAAAAAAAAAGGTTGCATGATATTGGGAAAAAAACTGACATTGCAGTATTTCTTTCTGTGATATACACTGTGATATGAAAAAATACAGGAAGGTTCGGAAGATGACTTAAACAGCCCTATCAGGAAAGAACTGACCATTGTAGAAGGATTGGTGAATGAGGATATTTAGGGGAAGTGAATCTGCATAGAAAAAAACTAATAAAATAATAAAATAAAGCTGAAACTTTTTACTCTAAAGTCTTTGTGGCTATGGTCAAACTGCCAGTCCAATATTTTAGGCATATCCAGGTGACTGTTGTTAGCCTGGATAGTCAAAAACCACATGAAATCTGAGTCAGGTTTATTGGTCAAGTATGTTGACACCCACAAGCAATTTGACTTCGGCAGTTTGTGTCTCTCTGGTATTGTACCAATATACACATAACCAACTGACATTACATAAATATATATATATATATATATATATATATATATATATATACAGCACACACAATATACAAGCAAACTATATATGGACAAATAATATACAGTTTACACATTATTTACAAACAGTTAAGGCAGTAGTGTTGGGGTGGAGGCAGTAGTGTGTTGAGGTAGAGGCAGTAGTGTTGGGGTGGAGGCAGTAGTGTGTTGAGGTAGTAGTGTTGAGGTAGAGACAGTAGTGTGTTGAGGTAGAGGCAGTAGTGTGTTGAGGTAGAGGCAGTAGTGTGCTGAGATAGAGGTAGTAGTGTTGGGGTAGAGGCAGTAGTGTTGATGTAGAGGCAGAGGCAGTAGTGTTGAGGCAGAGGCAGTAGTGTTGGGGTAGAGGCAATAGTGTTGATGTACTGCAACAGTATTAGTGTACATGAATGGGGAAGAGACTGTGGTGTATAATCTGGCATGTGAGTGAAACCGGTGAACACTATGGAGGAACAGGAGTAACTATGGTCCAGATGATGTGACTGGAGTAACTATGGTCCAGNAGTAACTATGGTCCAGATGATGTGACTGGAGTAACTATGGTCCAGATGATGTGACTGATAGATAGATAGATAGATAGATAGATAGATAGATACTTTATTGATCCCGAGGGAAATTTAGCAGCCAGTAGCAGTTACAAAATACAGCACAGTTAAACATGGTCAGCTGTGTATGAAGGTGATGGTCTGAGGAAAGAAGCTGTTCCTGTGTCTGGTGGTCTTGGTGTACAGGGTCCTGTAGCGCCTGCCACAGTGGAGGAGTTGGAATATGTTGTGTCCAGGGTGAGACAGATCTGTGATGATGTTCCCTGCCCGTTTCCTGGTTCTTGAACAGTACTAGTCCTGGAGGGTGGGATGTGGAGCACCAATGATCTTTGCAGGTGTCTTTATAGTCCTTTGCAGTCTGTTCCGGTACTGTACTGTGGTGGCTCCAAACCAGACAGTGATGGATGTGCACAGGTGTGGATCTAAACCACATTTGAAGAAGCTTTCAATTATGATTCCACTCTGATTTTTACAGGTGCCTTTTGCGTCACTCACAACCCGACAAACAACAATGTCAAACCCAGACTGACGAAAGTACTGGGATTCAAGAAGAGCCAGCACAATTGTTTCAACATAATGATGTATCAGTTAGCTAAGCCAAGTGCTGGATGATAGCTACATGTAATACTGGAAATGGTAAAACAAACACTCACGTACATAAAATCAGTACTTATTTCATTAATATATTGTTTATATATTCCAATATTATTGTTATATCAAAAGAAATGACCCGATTTTACTTCTTACATTCACTATATATATATATATGTTTATTTTTATTTATTTATTTATTTTACAGAAAATAAAAGAAAATAATATTTTGATCTTGCCCCATTGTCTATACACATATATGTCTTAACCATCCTCCGACTGGTTAGCTCAAAGCCGTGAAGCACGGAGGGCGTGGTCTCCTGCACAGGCTCTTGGGAAGCTCTGTAGCTGGTAAGAGAGACTTAAACACATGAATAGTTGATGTTGTTTGGACTTTCTAGGGGTTGCAGTGTTGGATGTGGTGTTCTGTGCTGGACTGTGTGGGGTTGACTAAGGGGTTTGTGTGTGTACATGTCATGTCATGAGGTGTGTCATTTTTGGACATAATGTGGGAAAATCAAATTATTTTTATGGTGAACTGACCAATGGAAATGCTTAAAAAATTGCTTGTAATAAAATTATTTTCATTAACTTACATTAAAAGTAAATGTCTTAGCCGTCCCCTGTAAACCTGCCACTCAGTGACAATATACACACATACACTCATCATCACAAACACAGCTGCACAAATAGCTGCACCCAGAAGGAATCAACCGACAGCAATGGAACTTGTTGTGTAGGTTTGACATTGTGAGACATGTGAATGATTCAAGTTTCACACTAGGCCGCACATATGACATAAGCAATTTATGCCCTCCATGAGTCATCCCGTTAATGCCAGCACCTTTGGCAGATGGCTGATGACTGCCATTAACCCCAAGTCAACGTTGCCAATGACTGCAGTGTTGTCATGCCAGACTGTCATGGAGTGACTCAGACAAAGCATTGACGAGTGCCACTTTTGTCTTGGTGGAGACCACCAACGAATCCGTGTGTGGAGGTCCTGTGGTCAGCGCCAAGTTGAATGGTTTGTTGTCGCACGTCACATGTCCAGAAGGCCTGGTGTCACTCCACCTCCACCCCTACCGCACCATCTGCAGGAACCGTGTGAGCATATTCAAGCTGCATGGGATGGATTATCACAAGACACCATTAGGAACCTCTACAACTCCATGCCGAGACGTCTGGCATGTTGGGTTAGCAAACATGGTGGCCCAACGCCATACTGAGAGCCTCTACTAGCTCAATAAATTTAAATTTAGAAATATATTCACGGCCAAGTATCCACTGAAAAAACAAACACTGTCCCACAATTGAATGCTTTTCTGGTTTAGATCCTGACTCTAGTTAAGCAGATCCAGACGTGGCACATAATTCATTTTCCATCTTAAGGCCTGTTAGATGAAAAAGGTAAAATAAGTCTATTGTAGCTTATAGTTTGCGACTGTTTACTGAATGGGTGTTAAGATTCCTCGTTCATCATGTAGTGCTTATCACTGAAAGGTCGGAATGATATCCACGCTGTTGCGAGCTGACATTTTTATGAATACGGCAGGAAAAATAAATAAAATAATGTTTGTTTTTATGTTTAGTCTGCTCCAAGCAACAGGGGAAAAATGGGCTTATTACTGATAATCTAAGAATAAAAGGATTCACGGTGCCAGTTTCCTTCCCTCAGCCCATCACTCCTGTGTCCAAAACATTTTATTTTAAATGTGTTTATTTATGTCTCTGACATTCAGAAGAGAAATTAGGCCTCAGCGTCTCTATGTTGGCTGTAATTGATGTCTATGCAGGTGGGGAACTTATTTATAGGCGTCTATTTAATTAAGGCAGCCTGTTAGTTCAGTGCTGGCATGTCATCATGTCATTTCTGAAGTAAGACATTCATTTTTAAGTCAGTGATCTATTGTGTTGCTTAAAAAATCATATCAAGGGGACATTATAAGACTTTTGTAATGAGTGAACTAACCAGTAGTTAATAAATAATTAACTGGCTACTTAATAATACATCATTAAGCAGTTACTAGGGTATTATTTTGGCATATGAAGCCACTATTTGGTAATCTATGTGCACTCCAAGCTTGGAACACCTGCTGTGTAACTTTGGTGGAGCATGAGTAAGACCTCTCCTAAGAACTGCTTAAACCTGTACGGCAAATACGTATGTGGCAAATGTGGTTGGTGTAGCTCAGCGGGTAACACCACTACCCACCAGGGAGCCACCACCACCACATGTGGGAGACTGGGGTTCGAATCCCG
>JAVGWN010000242.1:0-14992 GCA_034552555.1 Semaprochilodus insignis | reverse complement strand
TTTACACTGTGCATTAATCCATTTCAAATGTGCTTGAGTCCAGAGAACTCTTAACTTGTACTGTAGATGCAGCAGTTTTCAATGTGACGGATTACAGTCTTGTGATCAACAGTTCAGATTCTGTGTAGATTCTTTGAATTTGCACAAGAATTATCTTTGTGTGGTGTTGCATTATAATGGTCCATCCTCCGCCCAGATTTCACTGTTGGCACTTGGCATTCTGGTAGGTAGCGTTCCCCTGGCATACACCAAACCCAGATTGTCCATCAGACTGTTGGGTGGTGAAGCATGATTCAGCCCTGCACATAGTGGCACAACATATTGTTCTGCAGCAAAACTTGTTGTGTGAATGTGTAGACCTGTAACTCTGTTTAATGTCAAAACTGTGAGGACTGCTATTTCTTAACACGTTAGCATCTATGTGTTAATGTTAACTTAGCTTATACGTCAATTTCCCAAGATTTCTGTTGGAATTCTGTGCAACCAGTTATAGTGTTATTTTGTTGCACTTACATTCTCAGTAGGTCAGGTGACATGATCATAGTGAAATTACACTACCTTCTCAATTATTTTATTTAATGTGTGAGTATCCTAAGAGAACCTTCCCCAGGTCTAATATAAATGACTTACGACTTACAAGATCTGTTATGACTGACTGAGCTGTTGTTACAATTGTCCTCAGTGCTAACAATTCCCAGTCTGTGTCCTCTTGTCACGGCATATTGTGGAGAAATAGTGTCACAGTTAAATAATGAATAAATGCAAAATACTGTTAAATAAATGTGTTGCCGGCCTCGAGGCCTAGGGGTACCTGGGCCTTGCACAAAATGGCATCATCAATGGCTGTATGATGACTGTGGTTGGTTCTATTGGTGTCTCTCTCTCTCTCTCTCTCTCTCTCTCTCTACATGACAGGAAAGAAACCAACACACAGGTTAATGTGTTGTCAGCCTGTGGCAAAAGGTTTATTCTGAACCTACTTTCTGATCTGGATCAGTTTACTGCATTTTTTTAATGAAATGCACATTTTACATACATGAAATAGTTGGTAGCTTATGCAGATGCATTTTGCATCACATTAACATTTTTAAATCTAGACTATTATGCTCTTAATTCCTTGTACAAAATCACTCTATGGAAATTCACACTGTAATATGAACATCATCATTCCAATGTTTCATATATATAAAAAACTACCAGCTTTCCAATACAAAGCTTATTTTAGATTTTGTGGCTGACATATCTTACTTAGAAACAAACACTTGAAACACAATTTAACAAAAAAAACCCGATACAAAGAACCGCATTGTACCTCTGGCCGTACCAGAGTAGCTAAGATATGCAGCTGAGCTATTGCTTAGGATAAAGAGAAAATACTACTGTTACAGAAGCTAAAACACTGGAAATACACTTCTATGAAACTCTGAAACTTGTGTTGTATCAAATGCTTTAGACGTTTTAGTAAAAACTACGGTGGCCGAGAAAGCCCAACGCACTGCAAGTTAAAAACGCGCTGCAAAGTCTCAAAACACAAGCATCAAAATGACACGACTTGCACAACATTAGCCAAACGCGCTGCAAGATCTGAAAACACAAGCATCAAATTGAGACCGCTTGCAAACCATTAACCGAACGCGCTGCAAAGTCTCAAACGCGCAGCAAACACTGAAAACACATGCAACTTCCAAAACACATGCAGAAAGCCTCAAAACACAACGGAAGTGTTTCCGAGGGACACTGAAAGTGGACGGACCCGGACGTAGAACCGAGACAGCCCTAGTTCCAGCAAAAGTAAGTTTTATCTGTTTATTAATGAATATTCAGTCGGGTTATTGGCCAGGTTCTTGTGTTAACTTAATAAACAGTTAAACCTTAATTTTAGCCACTCGGTCTGCATTGTTTAAGGTGGAACGAAATGTAAACACGAGACACTGGCCAATAAACCGAATGAATATTCATTAATAAACAGATAAACTTTTCTTTCAGTCACTCGGTGTGCATTGTTTAAGGTGGAACGAAATATAAACACAAAAACCTGGCCAATAACCCGACTGAATATTCATGGTCCGTCCACTTTCAGTGTCCCTCGGAAACACTTCCGTTGTGTTTTGAGGCTTCCTGCATGTGTTTTGGAAGTTGCATGTTTTCAGTGTTTGCTGCGTGTTTGAGACTTTGCAGCGCGTTCGGTTAATGGTTTGCAAGCGGTCTCATTTTGATGCTTGTGTTTTCAGATCTTGCAGCGCATTTGGCTAATGTTGTGCAAGTCGTGTCATTTTGATGCTTGTGTTTTGAGACTTTGCAGCGCGTTTTTAACTTGCAGTGTGTTGGGCTTTCTCGGCCACCGTAAAAAACACTGGATTACAGAACATATAAAAGTACAAAGAGTGGGATTCTCCTTTTCAACCGATTAGAACAGTCCCTATGCTAAGCTAAACGGATTTTCCATCTTCTCATTCACTCGATATAACTTAACCAAAACACACGTAAGTTGGACTAAAACATGGCACAAGGCTTCATGAACCTATTAGTGTACAGATTCACCACTAAAATGTATGTAAAGACATTTCATACCTCTACATGACAGGAAAGAAACCAACACACAGGTTAATGTGTTGTCAGCCTGTGGCAAAAGGTTTATTCTGAACCTACTAAGCTAGCCAGAGGCTGTAGTTCCCTTGCCACTGATGCCTAAGAGTGCCCTCGACTGGGTGAAACGAAAATTACCTATTAGCCTTAGTTAATCCAAACAAACAACAGTATAATTATAATTATACTAAAGTTTAAAACAGACTAAATGTAATTCAATCAAATGAAATAAAGAAAAATAAAAAAAAATGTTAAGGGTCCCTATTTATTTTAACTGAAAATAATTTAACCCTTTTTTTCAGTCTGCTACAAATGCAACATAATGTTGATTGAAATAATCTACATTCATGTGGGGCATGAATACTAATCCTTCTTACATGTAACAGGGGCAGTGCTAGACCATGTTTAGCGTAGACTTATTGGTAGGTCATCATATCCGATGATGAAATTTCTTCTCAGTAATAGTGTGCTCCTTGAAGGTAGTAGAATCCAATCCTTGATCCACATATTTCACTATGAAAACGATCCTGTTCCATATGGATTTAATGCAAGACAAGATGACAAATTAAGAAAAGACAGTATTCCCTAATTTGAATGTACTACTGTTAAAGCTGCATATGATGTAGGAGTGTGTCACGTGGGGTCAAGACGAGGAGGCAAGATGTAAGCACCAATATTTAATGAAGAGCAAAAGACAAAACAAAACCAAAGAAAAAACTAGCAAACTGAGAAACACTGAACAGGATTACAAAAACAGACATGGAGACATCACCAAGCAAGAGCAAAGGGAACCACAGAGAGTATAAAACAACAAGGACTAACAAGGAACACCTGGTAGGGGGTGGAGTTACAAACTAGGGACAGGTGAGGGGCGTGACCAGAGGGCGGAGACAGGAGGAGCATAAAACCAAAACAAACAGAAGCACATGGAACAGGACAACAAAAGGCACATTGAAGTGACAAGAAATGGAAAACCAGAGAAAACAGAGGCAATACAAGACAGGACGTGACAGAGTGCTGATCTTGTACTTATAATAGGTTAAACTGCAGGGGTTTATACCAGTCCCAGGGGGATATTGTGGGCTGCTGTTTGGTCATCTTGTTTAGCTTCCATTCAAGCATTTCATATTCTTCTGTAGAGGCTCCAAAGCAGTCTTTTGTGTATTGTGCAATACATCAACAGTCCAGCTGAGAGTGTTCTCCACAGTTGTCTGATGTCTGATCACCTTATAATCTGAATAATCTTGTAAAAAAAAAAAAGTGCAAGAATTAATTTGCAAGAGTAAATTTTTAGATTCCACAGTGAAAGTGTGCATGTATATCCTGTTATAGATCAGTCTTACAGAATGCGCAAGCCTCATGTTCTGCCTTCTTACCACCCACACTGGTCCCTAAACGGTCCATGCAAATGACCTCGATGACTGAATATGGGCTGTCCGGATTTATTAATGAGAGGGACAAAATGTGCTGAGAAAAAGGGAATTTTTGGAGAATGGAGCTAGAAGATCTTGTTTTGGAGATCAAGGCAAGGAAATATGCGTTGCTTGGTGGCCTCAGTGGTGCCATCATAAACAAACATAAGTTTATTGAGTGGCAACACACAGCTAAATGTCAAAACACAAAAACAGGCTACTCACCTGGTCTACCCAAATAAATCAATAAACACATCAAACAGAATGAGCCTGAGGTATGAATGCTTTATATGCTTAGGGTCCTGTTATGGAGCTCAGTTTGATGTGAACTGGTACGTGCAAGAATGGTATTCACATTTAGCTGCAGAGGGCACTTTTACCACAGGGAGTCTCCAATATCAGCTCAAAAGTTTTAATGCTCAAGGCTTCTGTAAATATACACAAAACTCAAAACCTGCATATATATTAAAACCCTACGTTGTCCGTATACATTCATATGTCAACCATAAAACAAAATGATTCCTTTTTAACCCTATTAACAATATTAAAAGTCAGTAGACACCCCTTTTGCATCTTCTGTTGCATCGCTCAAACTTCAAACTGTCTCTGGAAGCAACATTAACAGAAGAACTGTGTGTTAGGAGCTTCATAAAATGGGTTTTTATGGCCAAGCAGTTGTGCCACTGTGCAATGTTTCTGAATCATGCTTCACCATCTTACAGTCTGATTGACTAATGTACAATCTGGGTTTGGTGTATGCCAAGAGAACACTACCTACATGATCAGTAACAGTTCTGCATTCATCACTTTCTATAGTAATTGACCTCAAAAAAATATTTTTTTATTTATGTAATGATAAGAAAAAGTTTATTTAGATTTATTTCAGTCTGTCTGCTGTTTCTTCAGTTAATTTCTTAAATTCATATATAGAATAATTGACATTACGATCCTCTTAGTCTCCACACTGTTTATTGATAATCAGGTTACAGAAAATCTTCTTACAGTAACTATTAGAACCCACACACACATGATCAAAGAGCACGAACGGTGGAAACAGGAAAATCGCACCACTGTGACTTTTCTCTCTCTCTCTCTCTGCGGTGCTCTGCTTCACTGAGATATGGCTCACTGAGTCTACCCCGGACAACGCGCTCCAGCTCACACATGCAGTCCTAACCTGGAACCATTCTTAATAAACTGTAAACTGTTTTACAGCGTGTGCGAGGCCCTGCACGCTCTCACAGACCAGATCACCAGTGAGGAGCACAAACACACAGAGTCCTTCAGCAAGGCTCCTAACACTACACTGGCCTACGTGTAATATGATTAACCTTGTAAGTCGCTCTGGATAAGGGTGTCGGCTAAATGCCGTAAATGTAAATGAATACACTGACACTGTGACATCCTACATCAGGTTTGTGAAGCTGATGTAGGAAAATCAGGAAATCAGGAAACTTGCTGTGAAGTCTCTGCTAACCGTTCAAAGGGGGAATTCCATTATTAATAATTCCAGTGTTAGCCATTTTCTAGCGATCTAAAATGTTTCCATTTTGGGTAAATATGAAGCATCCCCCCTGATAGTAAGTAGTTAAATATGTTAATGATGAGTTATGTTCATGTTAATGATATATTTCGAGGGTTTTGTTGAAGATTTTTGTGGCAAAATATGGAACACACTAGGCGCAGCGTAGCCAGTATAGCCAAACTGCAGCCTTATGTGGTTAACCCTTAAAAATGTCAGAGAGTTTATTTGATTTATTTTTATTTCCATTTGATGCTCTTTAATAGAGATGTAAGTTGTGAATAATTATTAATATTTACAGTTATCATGATATTCAGTAGATGAGTTAAATTAGTTCTATGTTAAACCAGGTTATGAGTTTAACTGGTAATCAGTAGATGATCAGTAGATGAGTTAAATGAATCCTGTTCTAAACCAGGCCATTAGTTTAACTGTACATTCTGATCCTATGTGTTTTTGTCAGGGTGAGATGAGACATTGAACATAGTATTCCTGTGGATCCATTGGAGTGCAATCAACGCCCAGACCATTGGACCTGTGAACTTTTCTGCATGCAACGAACTGAACACATTGATTCCGGGACTCATTCAACACAGAACTGAGCCAATGTGCTTCACAGTGCAGTAGGCTAAAACTTGCACCTCCACAGTCCTAGGACTCCACACTTACTCAACCCTGGTGAATCTCTCGGACATGGACTGTGATTTCATATAGGAAACAAAAAGTTGAACTGAGAACTGTGATCACTTTAAGAGACTTTATTGGTTGAACACCTCATTTTCCTACAATTGAGATGTGATTTTGTATTTTATTTTCAATTACCTGGGTAATAGGTACTTGTATGTCAGAATACACGGGCCAACAAGCCAGTGGATGACAGTGAATATGGGACTTCATCGCATCCTTCAGCACCTCGATCATCCAAACACTTATACAAGAATTCTATTCTTGGACTTCAGCTCAGCCTTCAACACTATTCTTCCAGGACAGCTACATAACAACTGACCAAACTCATTGGGGAAATAATCTCAGGTACCAAGACAATCAGCACAGGAGCTCCTCAAGGTTGTGTTTTGTCCCCAGTTTTCACTGTGTACGAACCAGGAAGCGTGCAGAGAAGATCATCACTGATCCATTACAAACTTGCCATCACATGTTCCAGTGTCTTTCCTCAGGTCGGCGCTTTAGCCAAATGAGAATCAAGACAACCAGGCTACAGAGAAGCTTCTTCCCACATGCCATCACACTCATGAACAGCTGAACATTACAATGCACGTTACACTCCACATTCAGGACACTGTTCTCACTTCCTGTTCTGCTGTAGTGCACTTTAATTTATCTTATTTATCTTAGTAGTAGTTTCACACATCACTCCATCCTCTGTACTTACTTTCTCAGACTGGTGTTTCTTCTTGTACTGCACTTAATCTGCCTCTACATCCAGACTGCTGCACTCTGCACTTTAACATACATATACAACTCCACACAATGTAAGGTTTACAGGTATGTAAGGTTTGTGTGTGTGTGGGTGGGTGTGTGTATGTGTTTTTGTTTTCTGACGTTTTCCACAATGTACACTGTACATTAGTGATGGACTATATGGCCTAAACTGTGTGGACAACTGAACATGAAACCTATATGAGCTTGTCAGATTTTCACTTACAAGTGTATAGGCATTAATATGGAGTTGCCCCCTTTTTGTAGCTATAACAGCCCTTACTCTTCTGGGAAGGCTTTCCCCAGACCATTTTCCCTCCTCTACCAAACTTTATACCACTTCAGATGATACTTGGCATGATGCGAACTTAGGCCTGTGTGCACCTGACCAGTCATGGAAACCATTGAATCATTGAACGCTCCAACTAATTTTGTGCAAATATTGGTGGGAGAGTATGCCCTCTGGTGTTCACAGCTTTGTTGCATCCTGCTCTGTATGTTCACAATGCAAAACTCCACACACTCTTCCCGCTGGCAAATTGATGCCCCTTCCTATTCCCACTTAGCCGTGGTCACCCATCGCTGTAGAATTTGTTACTGACCTTCCCGCATCACAGGGCCACACTGTGTTTCTTACAGTGGTTGATCGGTTTTCTAGGGGTGTTAGATTTATCCCATTCTCACTGTTACCAACTGCTTTCCAGACAGCTGAGACCTTTCAGAATTTTAGTGGGGACAAGGGTAAAACTGGCAGCAACCACCCTTGGCCTTCTTGAGCTGGAGGCAGGATGTTGGATCAATAGCCAGGTAGTTGTAGCATTTCTTGCGATGGCAAGCATGTAAAATGGTGTGCACAAAATCCTGAGGGAGAGTTACTAAAGCACAACAAGAGCCTGGAAGATTTTACAAAACTTGCAAGCCTTCTAGGATATTGCCCTGTGACAACTAGTAAAATTATTAATCAGTGGAGATGAGTTCATCTTCAGAAATGGGAGGAGATGACCACCACCACAGCATTCTAGGCTGAGTGGAAGAAACACAGGGATGAAGCAGGCATAAATCCATATGAAGGCTTGGCTGCTGCTGCAGTTTCTGTCATCTCTCTTCAACACTCAAGTAGAGAGATTGATCAGTCTGATGGGTGTCATTAAAACCATACTGTGGAATTGTATGTCATTTCACACCCTCAGTGTTTTTCTATATATAAGAAGATTTGGTTTGAGGCTGGCTGGAGATGCATACTGTGAGCACAAACTGCCAGATACGGTGCCTATTCATTTAAGTATTTTGCAACATTAACTTACAGGTCTTAAAGGACTACAGGTCTTTCAACCGATATGACTGCAATGAAAGAAACTCTTCTTCTCAATCTTCCCACATACCCCAACCACTGATATACAGCAGTGTTAAGTCTATAAAACCATACTCCATATAGCTGGCAGAGCCACTGCACTGGAAGTATGTGTTTAAACAGGTCCAACCAGAAAATTCAGCATTAACATTACTCTACACTAAAACTAAAGGGTATGTTTACTTGTTTACAACCAAACACTAGCTTTGACTCATCTGTCCATAACATATTGTTCGGGCACTAATGCAGATATTTATTAGTGGCATTTGTGATTAATTTCTGATTCTCTTTTAAAGCTATTTTTCTTTCTTCTTAAGCTTCTCCTTTCTTTTGTTATTTGTAATCTAATTTATTAATAAATGCAGTATGTACAGAAATTATATGTATAGACCAAATCAACAATAAAATAAAATTGTACCTTGATGGTGAGAAATACGGGGGAATGATATGATTACCAGCCTCATTGCTGGAGTCTCTCAGAGGTTGTGAAAAGATGTGTTGTTTTTGTGTGTGTTGAGCAGGAGGTGTAATAAGAAACCAGCTGCGCATTTTCCCACCATGGTGGTGTTATCTGCAAAGTTACATAGATGGTCACAATCGCAAAAAGTATTTAAGTCAAACAATTCATTTTGTTACATATTACATACACACTATGAAAGGCATATTTGCATGTATAGATATTTATATGGACACTATTGACTAATAAATGTGATCCACTTAAAAAAGCCCTGAAACATTTCGTTGTGTCACATATCTGTGGTATTTGAATTACTGATTGTAACATATACAGTGTAAAGAGCAGTCTTCCTAGCACTTCCTAGCACCCCCCTTCATTTTGCCTACCACATAAGCAAATCTACAATCACACATTGTTAAAAAAGGCCCAGCAGTGCCTCCACTTCCTCTGACAGCTGAGGGGAGTCAGTCTGTCACGACAGCTTTGAGTAACTTCTACAGGCCTACTGTGGAAAACAGACAAGTTGAATGACAAGTTCATTCATAGCGATACTTTAGTTTATCAGTTCCCAGTAAAGTAACTTATAATGTCCGAAAGGCTTTTATTACTGAAAGGAGTTTATTACTGTTTAATTAACAGTATTTTCTGATTTGGCAATTACAAAATCAGATAACTTTGAGTCATAATAATGGCTACATTAATAATGTGATGTTTAATAACAATCCCACTGTTGCCGCATGGTATACTGATACTAGAAAGGTATTAAAATACTCTGCAATTTATAAACACATGTCATTAGTACCAATACTGACAGTGTTATTTTAAATAAAAATTAATTTACTATGGGTTCTGTCAACGTGCCAAGAAACTGCAAACGCACGGTGTCAAGTCACTTGACAAATGGAGAGACATGACTGATTATGCAAGCACTCTTGCCGACTAGGCCCATCAACAAACATTCTTAATACAAATATGAATAAATTTTAAAAAACAGACAATAAAGTGTGAAAAAGCAGCACTACAGTGGATGTCTGTCCCTACGGAACTGGAAGTGTTAATCTGCTTACAACTGTCTTTATTCTGTCACCTGCTGTTTGCACATAAGCATAAATGGTACATTTTAATGATTAAAATAAACAGATCAAATTTATAATTATCGTATTGACAAATACGTGGTAATATGGAACGATGGAAAAATAAACTGATAAACTGCACATAGTTAGGAGGTGCTGGATAATAATATAAACTCTGCTGAATGCAGTTAAAACCTTGGAGCACAAAGTAAAGTTATATAGCACTCCAAACACTCTAGTAATCACTTGTCACCAAAAACATATTTTTAGATATTCTGTTCTATTCTGTTCTCATCTGGTTACTGATGAATCTGTTCATCTAAAAAAAAAAGGTTAATGTGGACCAGCCTCGAAGGAAAGAACTTTCAGAAGACCTCAAAAGATGATGTTATAGAGAAGCACAAAGCTTAAAAAGGCTACAAAAATAGTTATTAGAGACCTGCTGAACATCAATCCAGGCTTAGACAAACTATCTACCAAAGGAGAAAATTAAAGACTGTTACTACTCTCCCTAAAAGAAGTGATAAAGAACCCAAGGCCTAAAGACCTACAGAAGACTCTACAAACTGTAAGGGGACCATAAAGAAAGCTACTGTACCAGACAGCATGGGGATATAAATATTTTATATATTTTAGCTCAGTTTAATCCTAAATCAGTGTTTCCGCCACTACTAATTCTATTCGTTGTCTTTTTTAATACACGGGTTGCAAATCCTTTGCAGTCAATGACTGCCTGTAATCTGGAAGCCACAGATGTCATAAGATGCTGGGTTTCTTTCTTTGACAGAACTCCCTGCTGTCAGTTTCTGTGTGTTCTTGCAAAAGTTCCTGTGTGTTTACCTTCAGCTTTGCTTTCAGTAAGTGAAACGAATATGCTTTATTGGATTGGGACCAGATGCCTGTACACTGCAGACCATTCCTCTTCTTCGCCTTGCTTTCACACTGTGCTTCAACTCTAGAGCTTTTATCAGCTTACTAAGTGAAATAATGAGACAGTAACACACACCATGGAACAGCTAAGCAGCCAAGTGTGCAATTATTTTTAAAATAATGGGAAAATCAATATATGAAAACAGTTATAATTCCAACACTTTTCATCTGACCTGGATAAAAAAAACATCAAATGAAAGCCAAAAGTCTTTGAGCTCATATTCATCATTTAATTTGAACTCCAATATGCTGTGCCGGACAGCAAGAATAACATTTTGACAATCATGACTGATTTCAAAATGACAGTCAACTGTGAAGGGGGCTGGAGTTTCAAACAGGAACAACCTCCTCACAGCCACGCCTTCTTAAGCCAAATATATATTATATAGATTCAGTTCACTCTCTGTTACACTCTCAACTTCTCAAACTCACCAACAATGAAGACGCTGCTCACTCTGGTGTTCATCTACATGCTGTTTTCAGAAGGTACTGGTACAGAGTATATGTCTAAATTATATATTTAAATAGAATTACCTGCAGTTTAATTGTTAATTATTACTTACTGAATATTATTATTGTTTAATATCAATTATTTATTAATTTCACAGTTGATGTTTTGAAATACAGAGATTTTTCTGTGTTAGTGTTAGTGGGAACATAACTTCAGGCACATGAAAATGATTATCAGCGCTGTAGTGATTTGGCCGTTTTTGGTTGATAAAACTAAATATCGATTTTTCATATGACCATGAAGACATCACCCTTAGAGGATCCGGTAGTATCTGGTTTTTCTCTTATCAAGTTGGAACTGGCCCCCTCCCCTAAAAGGTCAGGAGGTTTGACCCTCAGACCCCTGGAGCCAAAGAGGAGGCCCTGTGTAGCTCTTTATGCAATCTTGCTTGAACAATTAATACATCTGTTGAAGATGGGGACAACTTCCCCCTGAACTGGCCATGTACCCTCAGTGGCCCTGGAGGCCCTGGTACACCATTTGCACAACATCCTGTTGCTAACGGCCCACGAGACAAGACCCAATTTAAGACTTGGGAAACCACAATGGGGCCCCTTTTGGGAGTGTCATAAAGTCATAAACCCAACTCAACTGTCTCAACGCGGACTTTCCTGCCTAAGGGGTCTTGCCACAGCAACTTGCAAACGTCAGCGCAGTATTTCGACATGCGACTTGCAGACTCTTAAGAAATACCAGACGAGTCCCCTTCCATAATCAAAGGATGTTAGAATTGTTCTGTTAAATGTTGTTAAAGTTTGTTAAAATGTCAGCTTACAATTCAATCCCAGTCAGGATCCATTTTAGAACTGTCACTTGAATGTGTTCTTCTCCTATCTATCTCTTTATATGTTAGGATTCTGTGATCTAGGTTCTTTAATCCACATATTAGTTTAACCTTCCTTATGCTTTCCCATCTTGTATGTAGTTTAGAATATCACATGTGTAGTTGTAGTTATTGGATCTGTGTCGACTGAGTCATGATTTAAAACACNGCTTTATTCCAATGTAACCTCTTAGGATTGTTAAAGGTTGAAACCCTAATACAAAGTGGGTATACATAACCGCAGGTGATATAGAATGTATAAGGCTTTAGATTATTTTATTTTATTCTTTCTATATTTTGATTAATCACAATATGCGTTCATCCTACACATGAAATGCTTATTTTATTAATGATACAGCCGTGCTTTGAAACTCTCAAGTGTATGTGAACATGTGACCCTCTCGTGGAAGAATGAACAGGCTCATGCATATTCATGAGGAAGTGACCATGGACCCCTCCTAGTTCCACCTCCAAAGGCCTGTACTTAAACTCAGGTCACACCCAGAGAATTCAGCTCAGGGAAAAGCTTCAGACTCAGTTTTCGGCTCAACTGGAGCTCAGCTTCGGGCTCAGCTCGGCTTCGGCTCGGGTTCGGCTTCGGCTCAAGCTCAGTTTTTGGAAGTTCGGCAAGAAAGAGCAAGTTCAGCTCAATTCTTCAGTTTGACTCTCCAGCCCTTTGGGGTTCTCCCAGCGCTCTCCCTCCGCTTCTCGGGGAAGCTGGAGACCATGCACTCTCCTGCAACGCTCCGGCGTTCCAAGATGACGACCAGCGGAAGATGGGCCCTCTAGAAGCAGACTCAGCCAGTCCCTTCGAAGGAGCCCTCCCAAGAAACCAAGATGTAGCCAGCGCGAGGTCCGCTCACCTTACTATGAAGTCGCGGACCAGACAAGCCAGCATCAACTGCCAGACGCCAGGACACGTGACCAGAGATGGGTCCAACCCAAAGCAGAGGAAGGCTGCACGCCGGCCCTCTCCACGGGAAGACAGCCAGCGCCCAGCCAGCGCCCAGCCAGTGCAGCATGAAGTGACATCACGGCCAGCCCAACCACATGGGTCGACGGACCACCTTCCCCGACCAGGCCAGACTGCACTCAGCCCCTCGCTTCATGAACTTCACTTCGCTTCCAGGAAGGTGACACAACCAACACACTCTTCTATGGTCCAGTCCTCGGTGCTGTGCTTAGTGATGCTGTGTCTTTGATAATATGTTCTTAGAGTAATTGTTGCATCCAGATTTATGCTCAGCTGCTCACGAAATAGCTTACTCTGAGTTCAGTAAACTCATGTAGTCTCAGTGAATGTAACGTATCTGGACTCTCTATTATGCATGTCTCAACCCCACTCATCTTTAATGTGTTATTTTACTGTGTTATTAAATGTGCTGTAAATAAACTGCTTTTATAAAACTAGTCTGGATAAATGACTCAATATTGTGACAAGCGTGCAGATCACTAGATGTCTCGGAAATGAACTCTCACCCTGAGATTGGATCAGATGGCGATTATGGTTTGTGCTTAAATTAAGATAACCTATGCCCTCTAATATCCTAATAATTAATTAATTAACTAATTAATTAATTGGTTAATTAATTATCACATATACCCCCTTACATTATATTATAACACCCCCTACAGCGCTGACATTATTCAGCTTTACGTTTTTCCACTAGGACAGTCAGTAACAATCATGACATGTTAATAACGTAAGATTGAAAATCTAAATGTAATTTTATATTACTTTACTTTTGATCTGATGTTCTTTACTCCTCGTCTGTGGTGGTGTGGAAAGGCTAGTGGAACATGTCCTGGGTCTGATTGTGTAGATTCCTGTTTCACTGGTTTGTTTCTCTACTTGTGAAGTTTTTCAGGCTTCTGCAGCTCTGAAGTGTTATGAGTGTGAGGGGTCGACATGTGATCTTAAA
The DNA here is from genome assembly GCA_034552555.1 of Semaprochilodus insignis. Classification (NCBI taxonomy): domain Eukaryota; kingdom Metazoa; phylum Chordata; class Actinopteri; order Characiformes; family Prochilodontidae; genus Semaprochilodus; species Semaprochilodus insignis. The sequence goes on along the minus strand of JAVGWN010000242.1, from coordinate 968 downwards.
ACTGTGACCTGTACTCCTCCTGCAGATGCCTGCGCCTCTGGATCCAGTAAGAAATAAAGCTGAACTTCATCTGAGACTCTACGCTACACTACTCACAGCAGTCTCACAGCTGTGTGCTTGTTGTAGAGCAGTAGACTTTAAATCTACATTCATATGAAATCAAAATTGAATCATTAACTTTTGATGTTAAATTATTCAGACCAGATTTAAAGTGCAGTTTCTGCTTTACCAAATGGTTCAGTATTAAGCTCTCTCACAACAAAGTTTAAGTAGAGGCTGGATCATCTCTGAATTAATCAAATTGAGGAGCTTACATTCCCATGTATATGACTTCTTACGTACATCAGGTGTACCCGTCTGAACTGCCATTTGGACCATCCAGACCAACAATGAGCTAAACTAGAGCTCAGCACAGACACATACATTAACACGTGAACAAGCTCTCCCCCTGATCTCTCACACGATTGGTCTTCTTAGAGGACATACATGGTATACATGTGATAATTGATATTAGATCTGAGACATAACAGACTAGAAATAACAGACTACACTGGATGCCAACTATAATTCTTTTCATATTATATGATCTCTCTATTCTCCCATTGGGGTCAATAAAGTGTTATCTTATTTTTATCTTATTCCAAAATGATCATATGCAGATATACAGTATTTTGGAATGACTGTTTTCTTGATGATCATATTTAGGTTTTATTGTCTTTAAAAACATGTATACAGTAATAACAGCAATGGGCTGGAATAGCAATTCAATTGGAATACATTACATCAACACATCAATAGTTTTTGTTCATGTGCATCTTAATACCTTCCTTCCTTCCTTCCTCTCTCTCTCTCTGTCTCTCTTTCTCAGTTGAAGTCCGAGGTCAGAAAGTCGAAGGGAAAGGATGTATAACCAAGGCAGTATGTGACACAGTGGCAGCTACTGGAGTGGTGAAGTGCTGTCAGACTGA
>JAVGWN010000241.1:0-14992 GCA_034552555.1 Semaprochilodus insignis | reverse complement strand
ACTGATACACGCACCTAACTAAGATCTGGTCCGACCCGACCCTGATCTATATCATACCGATATACACACCTAAATAAGATCTGGTCCGACTCAACCCTGATCTATATCATACCGATATACACACCTAAATAAGACCTGGTCCGACCCGACCCTGATCTATACCATACCGATATACACACCTAAATAAGACCTGGTCCGACCCGACCCTGATCCATACTACACCGATACACGCACCTAAATAAGACCTGATCCGACCCAACTCTGATCCATACTACACCGATACTCGCATCCTAACTAAGATCTGGTCCGACCCGACCCTGATCCATACTACACCGATATACGCATATATTTCTTAACTGTACATTCCAGAATGAGACACTTCCTAGCCCTTTGATGTGTGGAGTTTTTATTCACATAATTACTGGGTAGCACATGTGTCCTTTAGTTATTTGAGCTGCCACAGCTATTTAGGCAGCGGTAGCCTGTATATACACATTTTATATTGGTTAGGTTTATGAAAGGAGACAGAAGGTAGCACTGCAAATGATCTGAGAATAATAATGTGAGAGAAATTCAAGTTATTATTGTAGAAGTAGTTTTCAGAGTTATTGCTAAGCTGTGTATGATTAAGCAGTTTTGCAGATCAGAGGTCAATGTGTTCTCTATATGTGATTAAGTGTTCCGTACAACTCATGTTGCTCTGTTTTTCGGGCATCTGGGGCCTTGTGACATACTGATACACAGGCTCGCCTCCCTGTCTCCAGATAGTCATATTCTCTTGTTTTCACTCGCACACTGGTGACCTTGCATCTCCCAAACTTGGGAGTAGCTTCCTGCTGTTGCCAAGCAACGGGGCTGGGACTCGGGGCATGTTACGCACACACACAAGTAGCTATCTAGGTAGTGTATATATATCTTGTTCAGGAGGGACATGGGGAGCGCTCCTCCCCGACACGGGGAGCGCTCCTATATTCTATCCTCTTTGTGTGTTGTAAACCTTCTTTTCCTTCAGTAAATCCTTTTCCATTATTTCTCAACGGGCAGTCCAGACTGAGTTTGTCAAATTTCCACGACAAATAGCTAGGCTGGTTTATCAAACAATAAAGAACAGACTCTGGAAAGACACTGTTAGCAGATTAACTAGTTGACATTAGCTATACAGATAAAACAACTTAAGTTTAAGTTTCCCAAACAGAACAAAGGAAGTCAAAAAAGACAAAGTTGGCCAAGTACTCTACAAGTTTCTTATCTACTGGCTTTTTGCTTGAATTTTCTTGTTCCACCTTAAATGATGAAGCAGTTACATTCTGGTGCCTCAGGTATTTAAGGTCATTTAAGGTAGAACAAGAAAATTTGAACTAGAAGCTGGTGAATGTTAATGAATGTCACCAACTCTTTTTTAGTTCTGTGTTTCTTTGCTATTACCACAGACATTGCCACAGACCATAACTGGGTTTGGTTCAGATATCTACATATTTAGTGATAGTGATATTCCTTCCTTTCTTTAACGTTTTGCACTGTACAGATCAGCACCATGAGCAGCGCTTTGAGGAGGTTAAAAACTAGTTAGATATTGTGTGTAGGACAGTTATCTGGGTGGTTCGAGGGTAAAGCAGCAGTGGCAAACAACATCCCAGCAGACACACCGGCAAAGCACAATATGATTTAAACCCATCCCGGCTGACATGTTTGCTGCATTCACGAAGAGCACCTCAATCCACACTGGCTGCGATTTTATTGCGTTGTTGTAAAATTGGGGTTTGTGTTTCTTTAAGGAGGATGCAAGCACACACACAGACGGCAAGAGCGAAAGAGAGAGACACTGTGTGTGTGTGTGAGCATCTGTGCGCTAAGAAGTTGCTGTCTGCCTGCCACGCTGTAGCGGCTTTGTTCTGTTCTTTACTCTCTCTGGAGTTCCGTTTGGCTCGAGTACTTGAAACTGAACTTGAACCTGGGAAACATGCTCCGGTGTGACTCGCTGTGGTAAACTAAGGAGTTAAAGTGGATATTAGCCTAATGCAATTGGCGCTAGTCCTGAAGCTAAGGAGTAAATGTTTCACTCTAGTTCCTGTCTACATCCGGTAACTAGAAAAAGGTAATGGCAACATTAAAAATGTCCTTGTTTAGTATAAAGTATTCGGTCTTTCACCGAAACAAATTCGGTTGCCGAAATGTTGGTGGCAGGAGGGCATGTTGGTCAGCTATCTTAGACTAGTAGTCAGCTGGGCTTCCAACCAACTCTTCAATATAATTATAACCATTCAATTAGGAAGGGGGAATGCCTGAAATTTGTATCAAACCTTCTAAATTGCGTAATGCGCCTAACATGGACAGAAAGGGGTTTGTTCACTTCCAGTTGCATTTGTTGAGATTTTATGATTTCATGATTCTTCCATTGAAGTTGCTCCTCTCCCCCCTCAAAAGTTGCACATGACCAAGATATTAACCTACCACACTTTCTGTATGGTGAGCCTTAAAGTGCACTACTTAGCAGTATTTGGTTTGTAATTTAGAAATTAATATAATGTCTATGTCTATAATGTCTAGAATGTCTCCTCTTGTTGTGGATGAAATCAAATAATAGCTTGGTAAAGTTTTTATTTTTAAAGCTTTTTTGTCAGTAATACTGCATATTGATATCACAGTGTTTTATGATGTTGGTGTCGTCTCATTACCACCTGTTCTTAGTCATGTAAAAGATGATGTCGGCAAACTTGTTGTGTCATAGATTTAATTAATGTATGTAACACTATTCTGTATATAACAATATGTGTCTAAATATTTCCTGTTAATTAAATGAATGTTAGTGAAAGCAAGTGAACACTGCAGACCTGGAAAGAGTCTTGGAGAGCTGGAGTTCTGGCCCAGAGAGGTGTGGCTGGTGTGGTCTGGTCAGCAGGTAGGCTGAATCTGGAAGTTGTTGGAGTCTTGGAGGAAGCCTCTGAGCTCTACAGGAGAGAGCCAGTCCTTTATATAGGGAACTGAATGACCACAGCTGCCTTTCAGCCAAATGAGTTTCATCCTTTTTTGGGCAGGTGGAGATGAAGACGAGGAGGTATAAAGGAGGTTTATGTCGTATAAAGAAAGGATAGAAAGATGAGGCAGAGCTGTGGACTCCTTTGTTTAAATAAATAACTAAAACCCCCAAAAAGAAACTCTTCCAAATCGTTACAACCTTTACTACTTCATATTTACTAGGTATTAAGTGCCAAATACAGCAGCCAAGTGTCCAGTTACTTTTGATTCCTTTCGATCGGGGTGCCATATCTCAAACAAGCTATTTTGCATGGCAAAAGAAATTGGAAGATATTAAAAGAAATGCAGCGTCAGCACCTTCCCATTTTACATACCGCTAAACACACGCAAATATGATCTTTATATCAAATTTAAATGATCCTGTTTTTATATATACACTGTTTTAACTATCAACAACAAAAAAACCCTTTCATCATGGTACTCATTTTAAGCAACCCTTTTTTTGTTTAGTTTTTTGTTTCATTTTCATCATGAAACAGTTTTCATCACAGTTTTCGTTAACAAAATGAAGTGTTCAGTACAAACAATAATCATTTGGTAACTTCTTTACCTCTATGCTCTCAGTTAATACTCTCCTCATATTGTTAGTAATTGTTTACAAGCTAACTATGTCTGTAATTTGTACGGATTTTGACTGTGTTGTCGGGATCTCAGGAACAAAATGCACTAGTTGAGCACACCTTCAGAACGGATCTATAACTCTGTGAAAGATGGGCATAAACGATCACAGGAAGTGCACTTTTTTTTTTTTATTAATATTTTTATTGGGTTTTCACTGGGTTACAAAAGGTTAACAAACTGCTCACCACGACAATCAACATAGGATACACAGAGAACATAACAAGGTGCCTGAAAAAAAAAAAAAAAAAAAAAAATATATATATATATATAAATTAACAAACAAACGCATAAAAGAGTAAATAAAGGTGGGGGAAAAAAAAACATACATACATATTGGGATTACAAAGAAAGTTTCTGATCCATAACAGATGTCACGTCACCATGTCTAAATATGACCACACAAGAGTCCAAATCTTCCAGAATTTAGCAGATTTTTGATTAATATCATATGTTAATTTTTCCAAAGGGAGTAGTTTTGCTACCTGTGTGAGCCACATCTTTACTGAGGGCACATCCTTCTTGAACCATAACAACAGTATGCATTTTTTGACCAAATAGGTCAGGAAATTCAGTACGAGCATATTATCTGCATCAAAGGCATCAGAGAGAAAGTGCACTTTTTAAAGCGGTGTGGGTTTTATCATTTCAAATCAATAATGGTGAATACTACGTATGACGAACCAAAAGCACGGTTGGAATAAAATCCAACTGGTAGTCTCAAAAAGAGAGTGTAGGAAAGAGAGCATATTGATTCACTATGAAATCCATAAAGATATCCTCTGCACATATGATGATGAAATATTCAAAGCAATAGTCTTTCTTCTCCAACATAATCAGTAGAAATATAAACAGTACTCGTGTGCTATCTGCAACAGTCGAGAAGTTAACACCCTCTCCCACCCCGTCACAGTTGGCGCCTGAGCTCTCTGTTAATACGTGGTTGGTTTGAGTCCTTGTAAAATTGATCAGGCAGAAGGTGTCCACTCAGTTCCTCAACATTTAAAATTACCAGCAACTTACTTTGATAGACAATGAAACTTTTAAAAAAGCAGTCTTACTTCAAATCAGTTTTTTTTTACCTCTTAGCAGGTAATGTGCTTAAAACAGTAAATAATTCACTGCTGCCTGGCACATTTCCTGAACTCCTGAAAGCAGTTGTTATAAAGCCACTACTCAGTCTAAATGCTTAGTCTATTAGACAGCTTAATCTAGACGCTTACATACTAAGATCCTTATCCAATCTACCATCCGCTGGCAAAATGTTTTAACACCCCTTTAACTCTTTAAACTCTTTTTAAATTAAAATAGTTTTTAACAATAGTAGTTATGACCTGAAATTTGCTGGATCAATGGCAGTGGAGTGACTTCAATTTCAGTTAAGGAGGGTGTGTGGGAAGCTGCCTTTCTGGTGGTTGAGGAACTCCAGGTGGAGTGCTTAAGGGGAGGCTTTTTGGAAGAGGGTTTGCTGTTATAGGATTCTAGTAAAGGTGAGAAGGTATAAAGGGGAATTAGGAGAGGAAGAGAAAGCGTGAGGCGAGTGCATGAGATTTCTTTCACAGACTGACATGAATAAGGATAGAACAAAATGGAGAGAGAGAGAGAGTGTGTGTGTGTGTGTGTGTGTGTGTGTGTGTGTGTGTGGGTGTGTGGTTGGTTATCTTGGATCTTTACACAAGAAGCTCACAATGGTAAGCATTTTGGCATGTGGCGATGTGTAACCACATGATTTCCAAGTTTATCTCTCTTTAAGGGTTGTAGAACATCCCAGGCACTACATTAGTCTCGTATTCTTCATTGATGTGTTCCTCTTTTCTAAAACACCCAGTTTAAATTCTGATTATAATAAAGGAATGATAAATTGGAGAATGGAACCTCGTTTTTCTGTAGGAGTAATTTGAATAAACAGTTCAGTAGTACACTGTCTTTCTTTGGCCTCTTGGTAAGGAATTCCCTGGTCCTGTATGCATTGTCACAACTGCTCAGAAACCAATACATGCAACTTTCCTGTATGATCCCTGTATGTACTGCAACTTAGGTTACAAAGACCTAGAAGTCCACAGCCAGAATTCCTGCCAAACACAATTTGTACTCTACTAATTCATTTAATATATTCATACTGTGTACCAGCCTATTTACACTAGGGCCAAAAGAACTCCCTATAAATGGGAGAACATGCACACGTTTACACATCCTTCCAAAAGAATACTTAACACATACACTGCCTGGTCAAAAAAAGGTCACCACCTGGATTTAACTAAGCATATAGGTAAGAACCTCCCATTGGATAATTACTGCATGGGTGATTATGTTTCAGCGGGCAACAAGTTATTTGACCGTAACTGATACAGTGAGTAGCTTCTCATTTGTTGAACGACCATGTGGAAAGACACATCCTGTGGTCGTGGAAAAGATGTTAATCTGTTTCAGAAGGGTACACTGGCATCTAGCAGAGAAAACATCTAAGGAGATGCTGAAACTACTAAAATTGGGTTAAGAACTGTCCAACACATTATTAATAAGTGGAAGGACGGTGGGAAACATCATCTACCAGGAAGGAATGTGGTCGGAAAAAAATCCTGAATGATGGTGATGTGCGATCACTTAAACGTTTGGTGAAATCAAATGGTAGAAAAGCAGCAGTAGAACTCAGGGACATGTTTAATAGTGGAAGTAAGAGCATCTCCACCCGCACAATGCGAAGGGAACTCAAGCGATCGGGACTAAAGAGCTGTGTAGCTTTAAGAAAACCACTTGTCAGTGAGGCTAACCGGCAAAAACGGCTTCAGTCTGCTAGGGAGCATAAAGATTGGACTCTGGAGCAATGGAAGAAGGTCATGTGGTCTGATGAGTCCAGATTTACCCTGTTCCAGAGTGATGGATGCATCAGGGTAAGAAGAGAGGCGGCTGAAGTGATGCACCCATCATGCCTAGTGCCTACCGTACAAGTCTGTGGAGGCAGTGCTATGATCTGGGGTTGCTGCAGTTGGTCAGGTTTAGGTTCAGCAATGTTATGTGCCCAGAGAAGGAGGTCAGCTGACTACCTGAATAGGGTTATCCATCTTTTGTTCTCAAAAAGTCACTTAGACAAAATTAAAATGAAAAGATTCAGTTCAGATAAAATTCAAAATTCAAGTGGCTATAAAATTCAGTGTGCTTATCTCTTTTCTTCATTTGATGATAGATGATACCCAAGTGTAACTTTTTCACACTGGAAGCAGTCTACGACAGACACGATTTAAAGTAATGAAAGAGAAAGTTCACCGTCCCAGCCTCGCCTGGCCTGTGTGGCTATTAGTAATAATTGTATATTATGGTAATATTTGTTTCTGTTCTTGAAGTTTGAATGCAGGCTCTCAAAACTCCCTGATCTCAAGTTGAAGTTAGTATTAGGGCCGGTAAGATTGTCAAGATCTGGGTTTATTTAAAGTCAACACTGAGCTTGACTGTCTAAGAAAATGTGGAATGGCGTTTAGAAGCACAATTTTGTTTAGAAGCAGAATAACTGAGAGTTTCTCCACATTGTCTGTATTTTACCATTTTAGCAGCAGAACTTTGAAATCTGTTGTAAAAGATACAGGAGTGATATGAGCTCTTTTTGTGTCATGTGCTCCTAATTTAGAAACTCCGGTAAGATAACCATTACAGTGATCATATATGTAGCTAAAGAAACAAGTTGTACTACAGAGAATCGGTATTTCAGGTTTCTCTTGATGTAGTCGTAGTTCTTGCAGTTTCATGACACCCACTGTCTCAGTCTTTATTAGGTTTATTAGAGAAAAGGCCCCAAAATTGATTTTATTTTTGATAAATGATTTCTCTCTAAAACTAAGACCTGCCCATTTGTTAAACGAGTTAAACTATTCTAAAGCTGTAACCGAGAAGCTCTGATCTCCCAAACTCCAACTCCCAGAACCCACTACCCGATGATGTCATAGTCACATGCCCATCATCACCCAATCACGCCCTGTTTCCTCGTTCGTCATCACCAGAGTATTAATTATTCACGCCTGCATCTCATTTAGTCTGTCTGCCTATAAGCTCCTGGTTCACACGCACCCATTGTGAAGTATTGCCACACTGTGCCATTACTGAGCATTCTTCCTAGCTTTTCTCGGACTGTTACTCTGATTCTGACCTTGCTTGTTTCTCGTGTACTCTTTCGTCTTTTGCCCTCTTGTTTTCTTATTGTCCATCTCATTTTTGCCTCTTGCCTTTCCATTTGGTACACACTGGTCAAACACCACCACAAGGATGGTCTGAGAGTGATCATAGCAATGACGACTGAGGACAATTGCAGAGAGCCAACAACAAAATCAGTCCTTTCCACGAGAGGTTGGAGTACTAGAGTACTAGACCTCTGCACTCATTGTATACTTAAAAATGCATGGATTAGCTGGATGCTGGAAGGAAAAGACTTTCTTCCCTTTAGGAACATTATGTAGGTATACACAAAGTTTGTTGAGAGAGGGGTTTTGACTGATTACACCTAGATCTTTGACTCTTGAGTTGGATGTCAGTGAAAAAGCAACTTTCATTTGCAACTTATTTCAGAGATAAAATTGTAGCAGTTAGGTAGAGCATCAATCAGGCAGTCATTAACAAAACCTATGAGTATCCTCGTCAGTGTCCCATGTCTGTCATGGCATCATTTTCAGTTATAGACTATTAGTTGGAAACGATCATAAACAAACTAAGCTCTTCAACATGTAACTTGGACCATATTTCCCATTCACTTTTTAAGGATGTGTTTGACTGTACATGCAAGGATGTCTTAGAGATAAAACAGTTCTATGCTGACTGGTGAAGCCATGGCTGAAAAAGAGTAACACTGATCCCACAGTACTCAGTCATTTTAGACTGTGATGATGGACAGACAGATTGTGACACGCGCTGAGCTAAAAGCCAAATGGTCTTTATTGGACAGACTGATATATTTTGCATTTTTCTGATGTACTTTTTAAATCCTCTTTTTCTTTCTAACACTTTCTATCATTTTCTAAATCATGGCTATAACAAAATTAAGAATTAAGTCTTGCATCTGAAATTAGAAGATGGCATTCCATTTTTGTAGGGGTCATTTAAATAAACAGCCCAGTAGGACGTTCTCTTACACCTACCTCATCCTCCATGGCCTCTTGTCTATTACCTCAGTAGGGAATACAAAACAAAGACCTAGAAGCTGTAGGTCCGCAGCCAGAATTTCTGCTGTCACAATGTCTACATTTCTCCTGTAGGGGTAATTGGAACAAACATACCAAGAGCACACATGCTCCCACCTTGTCCTCTATGGGCACTTGCGTACCATCAAAGTAGGGAATATGTGTATGCATGACCTCAACCGTTCAGTAGAAAATGCATGGAACTTTGTTGCGTAATCTTTCTTTCTATAAAGCACAAAGCCCTAAGTAATCCACAAGTTTCCCATCTAACATCTTAAACATCTTACCTCTTGAGCAAAATTTGAATATTGCGGCTAAAGATGCTGATGGTACACTTTGGGTATCAAGGCCTTTTTTTACACTTGACCTAACGTTCAGTTATTCATTTGAATTTCATTTGAATGAACAACCCAGCAGTATACCTGATTATTCACATGACCACCTCCTTGGCCTGTCAGCATTCTGACTATTTTATGATAGAATGTGACTGCAGGATACACAGCACCTGAACATCGTGTTCCTTGTTCCTTGTTTAATTACTGCAATTTGATAATAGTTCAACCCAAATTTCACCAATTTGTGAAATTTCCCACAAGAGAATATTGGACCATGTCCCTCATGTCCCAGGTGCTTACAAGACAGTATCTCGCCCCCACTTTGGACAGTCAAACCTCATCTTGCTGTTCCTCTAATCGGCCACATGTTCCCCTAGTAAGACAGACTGTAAAATCATGGACTGAAAAATCAGATTCTATGCTCCAAGAATGCTTTGCTAGCACCAGCAGCATGGTGCTCAAAGATGCTGCTCTGCAAGAGGATGGTATAGTTAACCTGGAGGAACAAACCACTGGTGTGACAAGCTACATCAGCGCTTACAGTATGTTGAAAACATACCCCAATTAACAACCCTGGATGAGCAATGAGGTCAATGCTGCATGTCTGCCCCTGCAGTCATGTCATCTGCATGTCAGACAACCTCAATGTCTACCAAAGGCCAGGTATGACCTACATAAATCCATCAGTGAGGCTAAGAGACAATACAGACTGAAACTGTGTGAGTGTCACTACAACACCACTGACACCAGGTGCATGTGGAAAGAACTGAAACATCTCAAATGATTAAAACAAACTAAATCAACTGCTACACTAGTCAAGCCAAATTTATTTATTTAGCGCTTTTTACAACAGATGTTGTCACAAAGAAACTTTGCAGAAAATCCTGGTCCAAGCCCACAACGGCCGAGCCAAAGGCGACAGTGGCAAGGAGAAACTCCCTCAGAGCAAGTGGAAGCACCCTCGAGAGGACCCAGACTCAAAAGGGGAACGAGTCAAGTAATGAGTCACTTCCCAAGTCCAGAAAGCCAAGTCCCAAGTTATTTCCCAAGTGTGGACAGGTTAGTAATGAGTCAAGACATTGATTTCAATTGTTATGTCAAAACAGGATAGTGGTGAGTCAATTCCTAGATCTAGACAGGTTAGTAATTAATAAATTCGTTTGAATATTTTATTTTATTTTACAAAGTTAACCAATACAAGTCTAACATCTAACATCATGTTTATCACAAAGCCTTACCCAGAAGTGGGACCACAAAACTGACCTAAAACAAGTAGCTTTTTGTTAAATATTTTAGATTATATGTCTATATGTCACTCACTTGCCACTTCATTAGGTACTCCTTGTATCTACACTCATTGTCCATGTTATCAGCTCCACTGACCATATAGGAGCAGTTTGTGGTTCTACAGTTCCAGACTATAGTCCATCTGTTTCTCTGTGTACTGTATTACCCTGTTCTTCAATGGTCAGGACCACCACAGAGCAGGTATTATGCGGGTGGTGGATCATTCTCAGCACTGCAGTGATCTGGAGTGAGTGGATCAGCCCATCCTTGCTTACGTCATATGCGTAGCCGAGTGTGAAACTTGAATCATTTGCATGTCCCACAATGTTGAACCTCCCCACCAAGTTTCATCCCTGTGGGTTGATTCCGTCTGGGTGCAGCTACTTGTGCAACTGTTCTTTTGATGATGAGTGCGTTTGAAAACCACATCCCCAAATCCTACATCTTTTTAAAGGGTTTTATTATAAACTGTTTTGTGTCCTGTTTTGATGAATAATATGGTATAATAATATGGTTTTATTGTCATTGTACTCTAGATGTGATAACACTGTCATATTTTAACATTGTAGCATTGTGTTGGTAATTGTATAAGCATTACACTCATAGATGAATAACTGGAAAGTGTTGTGGGATGGGTGAGATGTATAATGAATTGATTGTCAGAATTGGGTCTTTACTGTCATTCCTCTGATCACAGTGAGGTTCTTAGTGAGGAACAACATAAACATAAAGCACAGAGCTTCAATTAACCTGGAACAACAGCCAGGAAGATGTGGAGGAAGCAGTGCAGCAGTCAGTACATACGGAGAGTACACTATAAACAATAAACAGAGCAAAGTTCTTTGTTGTATGTTATATACATATAGCATATACACATATAAAGGTTTGTTCTACACCACTTTTGTCACCAGTGTGAACCCACTGCCCCATCTTTTACACCAACAGTCTGGACCTGGAGATCAGTTGCTCCCTTCGCTGTGTCGACTTCAGGCTGTACTCCACTCTTCTTTGCAGAATTCCTTTAGTTCAGCCACATTGGAGGCTTTCCACCATGACCAGTTCAGCCTGTATGTACACTTAGTTATATATACCACATATGAAAAATTGAAATGAAAATTCACACATTTAACTGTAATAATATTATAATAAAAGCTGATGGACTATGATGGATAAATAAATAAAGAGTTCAACCTCTCAAACTTTCATTCTGTAACACTGAACATACTGTGGCGTGAAGGTCAGTGTCTAACAGCAGGTGGCGGTAAAGAACCAGTAATTACAGCAGCAGAAACCCGTCTCCTCTTCTGTAATTGGATAGTAGTGTTCTGCCTCCTGCCCTGTGATTGGCTATTGGGGGGGTTTAAGAACTTAACTGAAACAATTAAAGTCAATATACACTATTCCGGAGAATGACTACATAGCTCTGAACACAACAGCAAAACAAACACATCCCTCCCTTTAGCATTCCTTCAGAAGCTCTGCTTCCCCAAATTCACCAATGTACATTCCCAATGTAAAGGACAGCAAAGGGCAACAACGATTGATCTTCGAGGTCACAGGACAAATTCATACTGACCTATTGGCTCTGTGAACCCACCTGTCCCCACTTGCTGCAGCAGAACCAGAGCAACCTCCTCATTTCTTTTAATCTTTATCAACTCTTTATGAACCTAAAACCTTTCTTTTTTGAGTTATCCATGCTGGAGTAAGCTGGAGTTCGGTTCCTTAAAGGCAGATTGAGTATGATTTGTCACACGAGGTTCCTTAACAGCGACATATGCAGAACTTAGGTTACTTAAAGGCAGAATCAGCAGGATTCTGCTGATTGTGTTTGTGTGATTGTGTGTGACAGTCAGAGATGGCCACAAGTCTCAAAATACAAGTCCAAGTCAAGTCACGAGTCTATAGGTTAGAGTCCAAGTCAAGTCTTAAGACAATATGCACAAAGCATACAGGGGTTGGACAATGAAACTGAAACACCTGTCATTTTAGTGTGGGAGGTTTCATGGCTAAATTGGACCAGCCTGGTGGCCAATCTTCATTAATTGCACATTGCACCAGTAAGAGCAGAGTGTGAAGGTTCAATTAGCAGGTAGGAGCACAGTTTTACAGTTCTGCTCAAAATATTGCAATGCACACAACATTATGGGTGACATACCAGAGTTCAAAAGAGGACAAATTGTTGGTGCACGTCTTGCTGACGCATCTGTGACCAAGACAGCAAGTCTTTGTGATGTATCAAGAGCCACGGTATCCAGGGTAACGTCAGCATACCACCAAGAAGGACGTTTTCCTCCACCAGCATCACGTAGTGACCTGGCCACTATCCTGCAAGAAGAATGGCTTAAAATCCCTCTGACCACTGTGCAGGACTTGTATATGTCATTCCCAAGACGAACTGACGCTGTATTGGCCGCAAAAGGAGGAGGAGGCCCTACACCATACTAATAAATGATTGTGGTCTAAAACCAGGTGTTTCAGTTTCATTGTCCAACCCCTGTATATAGTAGCATAAAGTGTAGATTAAAAAAACACAACAGATTAACTTTGTTCGCAAAACACAGCTGTATTTTTTTACAGTCCAACACTTCTTTTCTTTTTCTTTGTTTAAATGCTGCATATTTCCTTACAATATTTACTCGCAAAACATGACATGCTCTACAACTCTCAAATAGAACAAACTAGAAGCAATATCACTTTTTTGTTTTGTAAAGCGTAAATGAACGACTGCTGGTTACATTTTTATATAACTTGCATGAAACCTTAAACAGCGTCAGTAGTTGTGTCAGCAGGTGTGCCCTAGGCAGACGTGTATAAAGTACTAGAGACCCAGACTTGAGTAAAAGTACAAGTGCTCTTTCAAAAACGTGACTTGAGTAGAAGTGTTCTTTAAGCACCATACTTAAGTGGAAGTACTAAAGTATTCAACCATTTCTGTACTTAAGTATTGCAAGTAGTTTATTCTGACATTTACTACTTAAGTACTGAAAGTAAAAGTACAAGTATTGTGTTATGTAGTTATTTCAGAAAGCAGTCAAAAGTTTGAATGTCATTGTTTATATTATTTGCTTAATTATATATTATTATAATGCTTAAGGACTGTCACAATAACTTTGGCTGCACTACAATGACAGGAATGTACAAGACAGAGTACAGGTACATGGAGTCATCAGTTAACTCTCTAAACAAACTTGCCCAAAAGAAAGGCTAAACAGAATTGACAACAACATGTCAGATACAAGTGTTTTGTATGTAAAAGCAAGTGAGGAGAGCACCTTAAAACACTTAGCTTAACTCTTTGTAAACAAAACTACAACTAAGAGATCTCAGGCCATTAGGCCACATACATGTATTGCTTATGTAAAAATAAAAGTGATTAGTGCACCTTAAAACACTAAGCTTAACTCACTGTAAACAAAAACAGATCAAGTATGTCCCTTCCCCTTTAAATCATCCCTCCTTTCTCTTCCCTGCTTGTGCTTTTTTCTCCATAGCTTGCTCTAACTTAAACTAGTGTGCATAAAGCAGTCATTTTTTTGGACGTAAGACGTTTTCTTTTCATTCTCGACTTGTTAGGACAACTAAAAGATCTCAAAGGCTATTAGGCCACATTCAAGTATTTCTTATGTAAAAATAAATGTGACTAGTGCACCTTAAAACACTGAGCTTAACACACTGCAAACAAAAACAGATGTCCCTTCCCCTTTAAAGCATCCCTCCCTTCTCTTCCCTGCTTGTGCTTTTTTTTCTCCACAGCTTGTGCCCTTCCTAAAATGGTATGCATAGAGCAGTCATTTTTAGGAAGTTAGAAATCTTCTGTTTATCCTCAAAAGTAGTTGGTTTTCAAAATTGACTGCATTCAGTCTCGCTCTTTTAGGGCTAAAGACTAATCCTGCGATACTAAAAAGCCTCTCGCAGGCTGCTGATGCTGGAAGGGGTGTGTTTAGCCCAACAGACAACTTGCACACAGCTGGAAAAGACTTGAGCAAGTCCATGTTATCTGCTGAACAGGACAAGTACACATCTAGCTGTTTGGTGCTGTCTTGTGCCTTCGAACCCTGCAAGTGAGAAAAGAAGTCATCTTCATCAGATGAGCTGGACCTGAGGACGTCACCGGACTGCAACGAGGAAATGAAACTGGCCCCAACCAAGTGCTGTCCGCAGGGTATGGCATGACGTGGGTTTGGTAGCCTACCTTCAAGACCCCTTTTCACTCTATACAGATGTACAATTTCACCACCTCAGACGCTAGACCCACACTTGTCCATCAAGCTTGTCTGTCAAGCATGGTGGAGGTAGTGTGAGGGTCTGGGGTACCATCAGATCACCTAGAAAAATTGAAAATTATAATGTCTATGGCTTTTATGAAGAAAGCAGTGTTTGAAATATGAAGACATCATTTCCTTTAAAATCATTTCCAATAAAAATCATAGACTGACATCATAATGCCCTGTTTATGGGTATGTTTTTTATTTTCTATGCAGGACAAGCTCATGTGTGTTTCCATAAAAAAAAAAAGAAAATTCAAAGTAATCCCAAACATTCAAGCAGTGC
>JAVGWN010000240.1:0-14996 GCA_034552555.1 Semaprochilodus insignis | reverse complement strand
ATTAGTTTTCCTTTCATTTGTTGCCAGTCTCCCTGCTCTGCACCCCCCTCCTACTTCTGCCCCCTTCTGCATACACAAACTCAGCACCCTGAACCCCCTATCAATACTGAACTGGGATGCACACAGTTGAAACGGCTTTTAGGATTTTATCCTTGCATTCCCACTCAATCCCCCCATTAACACCGAACTGTGACTTTTTCAACTGGTCAGCACTCATCACTTTAAACAGCCTTAATGTTATTCAACCTGCACTACTGTTTATACTGGCACTGTCATGTCCACATCTCCATTCTGCTAGTGCACACGTCACTTTATCGTCCTTATTGTCTTCAGTGTCCTATTGTCTCTTTTATGTCTATCTCAGGGCCCTTATTTTATTCTATCTGTCACGCTTCCGGGTTTTCCCGGCTCCTTCGCTCTCCCGGACTCAACTTCCCAGAGGGCTTCGCTCGATGACGTCACATCCATGTGTTCCCGGTCAACCACTCAGCTTCGCTCCAGGTCCAGCTGATGTTAATTTGTTTCTGTATTTAAGCCCCACATACACATTCCCTCGTTGCGAATTGTTTTGCCACATTGTTGCACTACTGAGCGTTTCTTACCTGTGTTTCTGATCTCTGGTTTTGACTTTCTTTGTTCTTGACTACCTCTCTTGATATTCCCCTTTTTGGCTCCGTTGGTTACTGGCTTTCGATCTCCCTTTCGTTTCTCAGTTTACCCTCTCGCTTACCCCTTCCAACTTGTCTGCCTCGCTGCTTGTCTCTTCTGGTTCTGACCTCTGCCTGTCCCTGACTCTGATTTACGCCGCTCCCTGTTTCATGTTTGGTCGTGTGTTGTTGCTTTGTCCGACTGCCTTGTGGTTTAATAAAGCCAACCTGACTTTTAGCTCACGTCGGTTTGAGGTCTTTTGTCTGACTCTATCGTATGTCTTACATTGGTCTATTTTATGTTTATTGTTTATTACATTGAATATACTCTTGTTCTTGTTTTAGTTGTAATCTATTCATCAGTAAATGTTTATTTGCTGCACCTTGGGACGGAGAGTAACGCAATTTCAATCCTCTGTATGTCTTGTACATATTGAAGTATTGACAATAAAACTACTTTACTTGACTTGACTGATAAAGTTTGATCTTTTCTATCTCCGAGCAAGGAACAGACACCTGTTGATGTCTTAGTTACAGCAGAGTTGATCACCGTAATGGTCCTCTAATTAGAGGAAACAACCCAACCTCTAAATCCACCTCTACAACAGAAAATAGCAGCACCGATCCCAACGTCTAAACAGATTCCCATATCACCCCGTTTAGAATCTGCTCTAGCTGCCTGTATCTTTTTGATTCTGGACGTTTTGATGATTTTAATAAAAAGTTGCCCTGAAATGGAAAATTGCTGTAGCTTAATAAAAAGAGTTCAGTACATAGAACTGACACACTGTGACCCTCAAACACTGTTGGTCCTCCTTCAAATACAAATCCTGCATTTCCAAAGAGGTACGGGAGAACGGGCAGATTACAAAACACCTTAATATTTACACCCCCAACATTTACATACAACCACTACGGTCCACAGCAACCAAAATGGAGGACTATGTGGAGAAATCCAGCATTCCAGGCTGGGAAGGGGATGTCAGCACTTTCCATTCCCTTCCCAAGGAACCCAACGGTCAGCGGTACATGGTTGATGTTCATCTTTAAGCCCGGCTGAATTTCTATTCACCAGCTTCTTAATCCAATGTTCCGTTCCACCTTAAATGCTGCAGCTAGTATAGGTGACGGAATGTAACTGCTGCAGCATTTAAGGTGGAACGGAAAATGAGCAAAACCACCTGTACAACAGAAACTTCAGCTCCCACATCTTTAACAGGATCCCAGAACAGCTTTAATCCTGCAGTCTGTACATTTCACTCCGGACAGTTTCCCAAACTCTTGGACAATATGGAGCAGCTCTGCTCAGCGTTTGATCCTGAAGAGACTGAAAAGAGGAGCAACCCTAACCCCGACAGCATCCTGTAAGTAGCAGCCATGCTGTGTGATTGTATCCGTGTTTGCCGGTTGAAGCAGATCATCTTAAACTGAGAGTTCCATAGTGAGGAACAACTTTAATCTACTGTGTGTTGATGTGCAGATGGAAAGTCAGTACCTAGTATAGGTAACGTTAGCTACTAGCATTAGCTCCAAGTAACTAGCATAGCTAAGTAAATAGCTATGCTCCTAGTTGCTCCTACAGACATTAGTGAGAGAATGGGTCGCTCTCAGGAGCTCAGTGAATTCCAGCATGGTACCATGATAGGACGCCACCTGTGCAACAAGTCCAGTCATGAAATTTCCTCACTACTAAATATTCCACAGTCCACTGTCAGTGGGATTATAACAAAGTGGAAGCGATTGGGAACGACAGCAGCTCAAAGTGGTAGACCACGTACAATGACAGAGCGGGGTCAGCGGATTCTGAGGCGTATAGTGCGCAGAGGTCACCAACTTTCTACAGAGTCCATCACTACAGACCTCCAAACTTCATGTGGCCTTCAGATCAGCTCAAGAACAGAGTGTAGAGAGCTTCATGGAATGGGTTTCCATGGCCGGGCAGCTGCATCCAAGCCTTACATCACCAAGCACAATGCAGAGCGCCGAATGCAGTGGTGTAAAGCACCGCCACTGGACTCTAGATGCGCTTCGGGAAGAATGGTCAAACATTCCCATAAACACATTCCTAAACCTTGTGGAAAACCTTCCCAGAAGAGTTGAAGCTGTTACAGCTGTAAAGTGGGTCGACATCATATTATACCCCATAGGTGGGTAGAATGGGATGTCAGTCAAGTTCATATGCGTGTGAAGGCAGAAGAGCGAATACTTTTGGCAGTATAGTATACGCTCTGTGTAGAATATCAGAGAACCATTTACATACTGAATAAAATTATTACATGGCAGCATTAAATAATCAGAGTTTCTCCTGCTATTATCTCACGATCTAACACGAATGGGTTGCCATACAATCAGCAATCAAGCCATCACCTCCCCAACAACGAAAGCATGTTAAATAACACCTTTTGGCCACGTCATGATGTCATCGTCCCTCTACTCGTTTTAACTTATCAGCTCCATGTTTAATGACTCGGTGGTGGCAAAGGGCGCGTACTTTGGGCCAATAAATCCTTACAGACGTGCTCGGAATTATTTATATGACCTTTTCCCACCTCTCATTTAACTCCGCAGCAAAACACACCTCACTGCAGGCACCTACCGTTTGCGCTCAGGGGAGAACTAGGCCTCTGCGGCCGCCTCGGACCGGAAACGGTGAGCAGCGGTGACCTCGGCGTCACTCAAGTCTCAGAGCACTCGTTGACCAGAGAAGAAAGAAAACAAGGAACAAACTCTATTACTTCACTGGCCATCACCTCGTATCGGGCTGTAGGTGATGGAGAGGCTGTGAAAAAACGAAACGTGTGGGGAGGAAGTGTCGGGGGGAGCAGTATGGGGGGAGAGATGGTGATTATAAAGAAGTTATAAGGGCTAATAAACAACAGTAGTAGTTTTGGTTTATGGTGTACCGGGCTCAGTTCTGGTTCTGGAATAGAAAGGCTCTGAATAAATGAAGTGAAACCACCGAAGTGACCTCATTTATTGCCACTCATATTTAATAGTTTGCTGCCTTCAGTGGTTCTGCGTTCTCACAAATCCCGCTCTCTCGCTCCGGGAGAGGCAGGAAGTGTCTCTTTCTGTCACTCTTCAGGCAAAACTCCAGTAATGTCATTGTAACGTTTCATTTACGAGCACCCTGGCCTCTGAGCCTCGCGAGCTGACATCACTCTCCGGCCGTGCTTTACTGCACCTACGCAATGTTTACACAAGCATGATGTTTTATTATCAAAACCCCGATTCCTTGAGAAGAGGACTCCGTGGAGTTTCGGGCCGTGGAGTAAATTTTCACACAAGTGTGATGCTGTAAACCAGATGACGATTTGGCGATGGAGGCTTGTAAGTAGAATGCTCTCCATATTTGCATTCGATAGCTCTGGAATTACTTGTCGCAGCAAGTTTTGACTATGTGTAAACATTAAAACAGTCACATGTGAACATTTACAGGGAACATACTTAAATATGACATTTTGCTTTACACAGTTTTATTTTTGCTGAGCTTGTAATAACACATAAAACTTCTATGCTTTTACTTTTCTCCGTTATGTTACATTCAGTAAATAAACACTTACTCTGCTACAGAAGTATGTACTCTGTAGAGGGTGTGTTGTTCATTAATAAACACCATTTGACCAGGGGGGCGCAAAACTGTTATACTCGACTGAGCACGACTGAGTTGCTTGCAGCCAGTTGTTGCTGAATTGAAGTCTATGGAAGGAAAGAGGGATGAATGAACGGCACATAGAGGAGTGAGGGTCAGCATGGTTGTGGATTAGAGTTGAAAATAAATGAGAGTATATGGGAGGAAATAGGGATGACTGATCAACACATAGAGGAGTGCGGGTCAGCATGGCTGTGGTTTAGAGTTTGGGGATCTGTCCTGAGTGAGTACATGCAGTCTGGTGGCTGTAGGTTAAAGGAAACACTAGAGTTTGAATGGGGGTGAAAATAAATGGGAGTCTATGGGAGGAAAGAGGGATGAATGAACAGCACATAGAGGAGTGCGGGTCAGTATGGCTGTGGATTAGAGTTTGGGGATCTGCCCTGAGTGAGTACATGCAGTCTGGTGGTTGTAGGTTAAAGGAAACCATAGAGTTTGAATGGGGATGAAAATAAATGGGAGTCTAAGGGAGGAAATTGGGATGAATGAACAGCACAAAGAGGAGTGAGGGTCAGTATGGCTGTGGATTAGAGTTTGGAGATCTGCCCTGAGTGAGTACATGCAGTCTGGTGGCTGTAGGTTAAAGGAAACATAGAGTTTGAATGGGGGTGAAAATGAATGGGATTCTACGGGAGGATGATAGTAATGGGGAAGAACGAGACGACAAACAGACGAGTGCGGGTCAGACCAGTGTTGAATTGGTGTTCGATGGTCTGCCCTGAGATAGTGTATGTGAAACAGTGTCTGTTGGCTGAGCAGAAGTACAGTAGATGGGCGTGTACTTTTCCACCCCATTCACTCTTAATGTGAAAACAATCAGAATTAAACTAAGTTTTTCCGAAAACCGTACGTCGGATCAAAAAGCTGCATACAAGCATGCCATTCCCGATCAGACGGAACATTCCGGAGCTGGAACGGTCACACGTTGTGCAATTGCTAATACTGTTGTGCCATCTTGGCAAAAAAGGAGACGTGAGAGGCACAGCGCTTCAAGTGGAGGTTCTTTTATTGAACATGGCAGCAGTAGACAGCCCAATGTCAAGCATGGGCTAAAAGGGTATCAAGAACCCCCAGCATTGGGCTGTGGAGCAGGTGAACAGCACTGTTCTATGGTCAGATGGAGCACCATCCAGTACCTTTGAGATCTTGTACCAATCATCCAACATCAGTACCTGACCTCACTAATGCTCATGTGAATGCTGAATGCAATCAAATCCTCACGACAATGTTTCAACATCTAGCCAACATCTAGTGTAAAGCCTTCCCAGGAGAGTAGAGGCTGTTACTGCAGGAAAGGGGAGGACAAGCTCCCTATTAATACCCTTCATTTCAGATCTAGTACCGATCATCCAAAATCAGTACCTGATCTCGCTAATGCTCATGTCAATCAAATCCTCATGGCAATGTTTCAACATCTAGCCAACATCTAGTGTAAAGTCTTCACAGGAGAGTAGAGGCTGTTACTGTAGGAAAGGGGAGGATAAGCTCCCCATTAATACCCTTCACTTCAGAAGTACCGCAGGAGGAGCAGGTGTCTACAAGCTTCTGCAAAGTCTGCTGTGGTAAAACAGTAGTTCTCAGCAGGTTAAATGATTTCAGTGACCTCTTAACTTCTGCTCACTTACAAGGTGGAGGTCGTGTGGATCTACTGTGATTTTCAAACGTTGTATTCATCATTCAGTTCTTCTGGTTCAGACTTGGCAAACAAGGCCTGATCCAACTGTGCATGTGCTTGCCCAGACCTCAAGACAACTACAACGGAGCCCACTCTACATAAATTACGTAAGTTTGATCGCCGAGGTCCCAGCAGACGTTATTCCGTAACAGCCGTGCTTGATTGTTTTCTTCAGGAGCTGCGTTGCACTGCATTAGAGTTGCGTTTGTGCTACACTTGAGAGCCATTCGCTGCCACTCTAAAGAGTCAAAAGGGACACTCAATGAAAAACAGGCAGCAGCAATAAAAGAGTGACTAAACAAGGAGCCACTGAACAGCGCAGGCCTCCTACTGAGCTGCAGGGCGCAGAGCGCTGCTTAGAGAAGCCTTGCGCGAGCCAAACACAGAGCGTGTCAATAAACTGTACAAAAGTGCAGGTAGAGTAAGAGGATATTGTGTTTCGCAGGGCCTGCAATGCCCACTGGGAGCAGCTTGTTTTTTATGTAATGGATGTGCTTATGTACTTGAAACACAAGCCACTCTATTAGCGGGCTCAGTATGTAGATTTAGAGCTGTTTTCGGCTTGTTTCAGCCACTTGGGAATGCTTTACTGGGAAAAGCATCCCTTGGTGTTACATGCTTAAAAAGTGCAATCTATATGCTGCGCCTTAATGAAGACCTTATCTCGAAGTTCAATTCCACAAAACCGCTCAGAGAATCTGCATGAAATCAATTTCTTGAGGTACTCCTAAGTGTTTTACCATGACGTTCTAGCAACTGAGCTCTGAACTTTTGTCGGAATCTTGTTTTTTCCATATACGGGGCATTCAGTACCCCACGGGACAGCCTTATATACTCGAACGAGCCCGTGGTGCGTTCAATTAGCACCGAGCGAGTCTGCTGACTGGCTCCAGGCACAGAGTCAGGTCCACCGGTCTCCCTGAGCCCCTTAAAAAGCTGGGCAGCCTCTGCCAGGTGATTATTGTGTTACAGGAGACATGAAAGATATGAGGTCAGCACTATGCACTGGCTACGAGGCCACTGAGTGGCTGCCAAGCAAATCATGCCACCGTTCAGTCCCAGCTCGGCGGCGCACACGGCAACACTTTCCCAGTGGCACCAGGCCGCACCATTAACGCTTTCCTGGTCTCACCTTTCAGCACAGTGGCCCTGTTAATTGATTCTCTGTAGAGTAATTGTGTGATATACAATTCTGCACCGAGATGGCGAGGTAATTGGATGTGTTGGAATAGCATTTGGCACGCTGCTGCTTCCCGGGAGGAAAGAAGAAATGCTGACATTCTCAGAGTCTGCAAAGAAAAGCTAAATACATTTCTCTTTCTGGCATATGTTTTAAAATACCTTCCCCATTGTTTCTAAAAATGAAGAGTCCCTCAGGGCCTCTTGAAAAACGCTTGTCCTTGTGCTCACGTCCAAATTCTAGCCCTGAATAAACTTTTCATAAATTGCAGTGAAACTAGTTGTTTCTGTTTGGACCATTTCTACCATATTTGGCTGCTAATTATGACATATGAACACCCTTCAAAAAGTAACTGGAGCTTTCCAATTGGGTAAAAAGGTGCAAAATGGAGCGGCTAAGTTGCTGCATGACAGTGGCAAAATTCAACATGCATTTCACATTCATATTGTTCTTGTTTTCATTAAGTTTTGATCATAAAGATGCATCATAACATTTTTTATTGATATTGCTGTTTTTGTTATTATTGATTCAATCATACATTCACCATCATTCATTCAGTCATGCATTCATCATGCTTATCCTTCAGGGTTGCAAGGGGTGCTGGAGTCAATCCCAGGTCTCACTGGGTGATGAAATGCCCTGGACAGGCTGCTAGTCTATCACAGATTATAGTTGTTGTTATTATTATTATAGCACACCTCCATAAATAAGCTCCCCAGACGAATATTAGTCCCCTCCGTGATGTTCTGGGGTGTTCTAATGGTGTGGAAATGGGTTCTTTGTTTGAGGTGACAGTAAGTTTGAACCACAGTGCCTAAATTGAGCTGCTGGACCACCAGGTTCCTGGACAACATTGCTATGCCTGTATTCCGAGATGACTCATGTTCACAGGGCTGCAGATGTGACTGATTGGCATGATGAACATTCAGGAGCATTCACACATCTGGACTGGCCCACAAAATGCCCAGATTTGAATCCCCTCGGAAATCTGTGGGGCATACTTGGAACAACCAGCAAACCATCAGGGAAGGCATCCACCAAATCTGGCCCAACTGACCAATTCTTTGATGCAAGAGTGTCTGAACATTGATGTGGCCTACATCCNCAGATTTGAATCCCCTCGGAAATCTGTGGGGCATACTTGGAACAACCAGCAAACCATCAGGGAAGGCATCCACCAAATCTGGCCCAACTGACCAATTCTTTGATGCAAGAGTGTCTGAACATTGATGTGGAATCCAGAAACGTTGTCCAGTACATGCCAAATCCACAGGGGACTCATATTTTGTCGGGTGAGCTGATGATCAGGTATAGCTGATCCAGAAGCCCAAAAATGGCAATAAAGATAAAACAAGCAAATGAAATAATTTAGGATTTATTTATAGTGTAAGTGTTTTATATTGACAGAACTTTGACATATTTATTTTTAAAATAAATCTTTATCAATCTTAAATGTTCTATTGGCAATTCAGTTTTTCAGAAATGGGACAAACCAAGATCTGATTTTCTGTATGTTTATTTCATGGACATGTGCATATTTTACGAGTTCACAAGACTACAATTACATCTTGAGTACTGTAGTATAATAATCTGAACGTTTCAATAGTCTGCAGGGCTGTCTAAAAAGTAAAAAGGCTGATTCTATTGATACTCTACAGTTTTATAGGTTTCACTCATTAGTATGAAGCTGTAAAAATGAAGTAATGTTAGGTGCTTCCAGATTGATGAGACTTTGTCATCAGAATGCTGTAGAACATCAAGAATGAAGAAGTGGAACAGGAGAGAAGTTCTTTTGAAATGCTTCTGAGGCCTGGTTTTAATTAAGCAAACCTCCTTTAAAACCTAGTTAATTGAATTAAAACCTAAAATTTCAATTTCAATTTTGTTCATCCAAACCAAAATGTAATTTATTTATTTTACCGCAAATAAAGCCAGTAAATTGTTTGAGATCATATGAATAAATTTTACAGGTGAACCGATATTGAACTAAGCACTTTTTTGTAAGTTCTAATACATTTATCATTCAGAAGGCCTTGCATTTTAAAAATGCTAAGCTCTCTAGGAAGATAATTAAACATTTGACAATAAATAAATACGAATAGACAATTACAGTATATATTATTAGCCGTTAAAACATTTTGTTACCAAAAAACACTCAAAATATTAAATATAACATCTTGAAATGCTTGCTGGAGTCTCATTTCCACAGTGTTATGGTGTGTAAAATGCTAATTTTACACACACAAAAAAATGGAGATTAGAAAATTCTGTTTGTACTATATTAAATAAAATAACTGCACAAAAAACATGATATTTGATAATATCTTCATTGTTCCTTTTTAATTATACACTAATTTCAAATTTGAAGCCTCCGACACAGTTGTGACAGGATCATGTCTACTGGTACGTTACATCACATTTCTAACAGGATCTAATAGTTGTGTGGGGGCCTCAGTCCTCAGCTGTGTAGCTATATGAGGCAATGCACCCTAATATTTCAGTGGCAGACAGTTCTGGACTGCAGGCTGGTCAGTCTAGCACTTGCACTCTCCGTTTCCACAGCCACACTGTTGTAACCCAGAATGCGGAGAGTTTCGTGTTGATGATCATGTTGAAATAAACATGGACATCCCTGAAAAAGACGGAGTCTAGAAGGCAGCATGTGTTGCTCTAAAATGTGTAGATATTGATCTTTAAATCTGAAAGATTGACTCACAAAAGCACAACACACATTTCCACTGTGCTTCAGTTCATGTCATATGAGCTTGAGTCCTGAGAAGTGGTCAGTGTTTCTGGACCTTGTGGAGATGTGGTATTTCTACATTGCATAGAACAGTCTTAAATTGTATTTGTGGATTCATGGATAGCCAGCTAGTTGTTAATGCCGTGCTTTCTCCTTTTCCTGTTAGCTCTGTCTTTCTCTCTTCAACCGGGATCGACCTGAGGAGGATGGGTTCCCACCTTGAGCCTGGTTCCTCTCAAGGTTTCCTCCTTACTTTAAGGGAGTCACTGTTGTCTCTGGCTTGCTCACAGGGCGCTTGGACCCGGATTTCCTTTCCTACGTCTGTACATGTTTTTCTTTTCCAAACTGCTTTTCTGTGAAGCTTCTTTGAGACAACGTTAGTTGTTGAAAGCGCGATACAAATAAGTATTGATTGATTGATTGATTGTGCTGTTTGTGGGTCACATACATTCACTTGTTGATTTCGGCTTTTTCATTCACGCACAGAGATTTCTCTGGATTTCCTGAACCGTTAGATTGTGATTATACACCATAGAGGGTAAAATATCTAAAGTCACTGCAGCCGCTCATTGAGGAACTTTGTTCTTAAACTACATGAACATGTATTTGCATAAAACTCAAAGGTCATTAAGTATCTTGTCATTGTAGTCTTTTCTTTAAATCAGCTTAAAGTGGATTTAAAGTGGAGGTTAAGGTTTATAACTCTCTGTCATGAACAGCTTTAAAAAAAATACAGGCAGCGTGTTCATAACGATCTGCAAGGGAGCTTTTAGAGGTGAACGTCTGGTTCCATTCACTACCGCAGTGAACAATTCTATCTCGGTTTCTCTAGTTTAGAGCATTAAAGGTGCAATTTGTAAGATTTTAGCTTACATTCAAATAACTAAATTAACTTAAATTAACTAAAATTATCAACAGATAATAAAAAAAATTAGCATATTTGATGGTGTATCAAAGACGTCTATGTATCTTGTAGCAATTTAGCGTGGTAACCAGCAAGCCCTGGCCCGTCCTGTTGTATCTACTTGGGTATCTACCTTAGTATGCTGGGATACTATTGCAATCACACAGCATCACCTTAGCAACCTCTTGGCCTATCACTGCAATGACAGATCACCTTAGCAACCCCCTGGGATGCCATCATCAAATGACCTAGCATCAACTTAGCGACTACCTGGGATACCATTGCAATGGCCTAGACTCACCTTAGCGATCACCCAGGATATTATTGCAAAGACATATATCACCTTAGCAACCACCTGGGATTGCAACAGTCTAGCATCACCTGAGCATGCTAACCAGTTAACCCTGGCCATCCTGTCTCATAATACCACTTTGTACCTGAAGAAGTGATAGTGAGTCACTGTAGCGTTGAGTCTACTATCAAACCAACATGAGAGGATGAAGAAGTAAACACTAGCTGAAGCTCTTTGCAAGTGACCATTTCACATATTGCTCCTTTAACCGTTTCATTATGCAGAAAAATTGAAAGGTCAGTGGAATTCCCCTTTAAGAAATAACAGGACTTTTGCATTATTGTCTGCTCTTAAGATCTTTAGGAACATTAGAACCACTTCAGTAATATGATCCCACACACAGAACATAGGTTAGACCACAGAGTCTGCCAGAGTAAGCAAATATGTTAGTGCAATAATAAATACTGTAATTTAAACAGTCCTGTATGTGTGTCTCTTTTGGAGGTCATTGAAGGTGCACTTGTCTGTGACAGTTGTGGAAGCTGTACTATTTAGTATCTCACACTTTATTAAGCAAAACACTGACCAAACAAACGTCTTGTACATGACAAGAAGCAAGGCTAATGATTTACTGACTCCAAAAATAGCTCACCATTACCATCCATCTCTGATACCGCTGGGTTCCTCTCACATGCTGAAAGAAACTAATAACTGCTTTCCAGTGTGGAGCCTACAGCAGAACTACTTCACTTCTTTAAGGACTGCAGGCAGATGACCGCTCTGTCGCTGTGGCAGTAGAGATGCTGAATGTAAATACTGGACTTAAACATGCTTTTTGTCCCAGTAGGGTAAATGGATGAGCAACCCAAAACCAGTACCTGGTACACTTTGATACTACACGAGCAATTATTTTGCCTTCTCAGCTACAGTTGATGTTTATTTCCATTAATCCATTGACTCATTCATTCATTCATTCATTCTTTCATTCATTCAACAATTGTTCCGGGGTCACGGAGGTGGGGGTGGCGCTAGAGCCTATCCCAGCACTGAGCAGAAATCAGGAAACACTCTGGAAAGCTAAACAATACTAAATACAATTTTTTTTTAATTTAGGAAGAATTTAGGAATATTTAGAGAGTAACAAGTGTTCATTATGCAGTGTAGGGAGTCTCTTTTATTCCAATTTATTTATTTATTTTTTTGTTTGCATTCGCACATCAAAACATAAACTAGGAGCTAAGTATGTAGGAGCTACAACACCTTAGTAACCACCTGAGTTACCATCGCCTAGCATCACCTTTGCAATGCTCCGGAATACCATTGCAATGACCGAGCATCAATCTGGGATCCCATCGGATTGACATAGCATCACCTTAATAACCACCTGGAATACTATTGCAATGACACAGCATCACTTAAAGCATCAACCTAGGATACCATCGCAACGACTTAGCATCGCCTTAGCAACCCCCATGGGATTCCATTGCAACAACCTATCATCACCTTAGCAACCACCTGGAATACCATCTCAGTTACCTAGCATTACCTTAGTAACCACCTGGAATACCATCACAGCAGCCCAGTATCACTTTAGTAACCACCTGAAAAACCATCACAGCAGCCTAGGATCACCTTAGTAACCATGCAGAATACGATTACACCAACCCAGCACCACCTAAGCATCTACCTGGGATACTATCGCAACAACTTAGCATCCCCTTAGCAACCCCCTGGGATACCATTGCAACAACCTGCCATCACCTCAGAAACCACATGGAATACCATCCCAATTGCCTAGTATCACCTTAGTAACCACCTGGAACACCATCATAGTAGCCCAGTATCACCTTAGCAACCACCTAGAAAACCATCACAGCAGCTCAAGATCACCTTAGTAACCACCTGGAATACCATTGCAGCAGCTCAGCATCACCTAATAACCACCTGGAATACCATANCCTTAGCAACCCCCATGGGATTCCATTGCAACAACCTATCATCACCTTAGCAACCACCTGGAATACCATCTCAGTTACCTAGCATTACCTTAGTAACCACCTGGAATACCATCACAGCAGCCCAGTATCACTTTAGTCACCACCTGAAAAACCATCACAGCAGCCTAGGATCACCTTAGTAACCATGCAGAATATGATTACACCAACCCAGCACCACCTAAGCATCTACCTGGGATACTATCGCAACAACTTAGCATCCCCTTAGCAACCCCCTGGGATACCATTGCAACAACCTGCCATCACCTCAGAAACCACATGGAATACCATCCCAATTGCCTAGTATCACCTTAGTAACCACCTGGAACACCATCATAGTAGCCCAGTATCACCTTAGCAACCACCTGGAAAACCATCACAGCAGCTCAAGATCACCTTAGTAACCACCTGGAATACCATTGCAGCAGCTCAGCATCACCTAATAACCACCTGGAATACCATAGCAAAGACATTAAGCTAACTTAACTGCTTTGACACCTACGTTGTTTGGTCCGTACCGTGGGCCTTTTTAGTCTGAAGGTGATTAAGGTTTGATGCTGCGCACTTCAGGTTTGGGTGCCATCTGTGGAGTCTTGTGCAACACTCTGTTGCCCTAAATGTGCGAGATGACATCAGAAGAAGTGGTGTACTGACAATCTGACAAAACCCCAACATCACCTGCACAACTCTCCACAAATCAATCAATACAGAGTATAGAGAGACGCAGCCCATGTAGGTAATGGCAACAGGACGTGGGTATGACAGGGTTCGGACCTTCGTCCACACTTTCAAAAAGTCTGTTCATGAACTTTTCCCTTCTAGTGCTGATTTTAGGATCGTTTGAGACCTAAACATTATACCGGGCCTTCCTTCAGAGTCTGCGCATGTGGCGTTAGTATGTGAAGACTTATGACGCATGATGTGGTTGAAAACTCTTGCCAAATTCTTTAATATGGTTATTTTGGGCTTTAGAAGGTGCAGCAGCGCATGCTCACTATGCTGTAGCCTGTGTTCTTTTTCTTCTGGCTCGGTTATGAATGATATTTCTTTCTGTTTCAAACAAAAAAAGTAGAAGTGTTCCGTACATAACCCCCCCGGCCCCTCTAAATCCCCCAATCCCACCCCCAAAACCCCCAATGCCGGACCCCAAACCTCCCAATCCCACCTCCCCAAACTCTGCAAGCAGGGTTGATCTACATTTGGCGAGGTTGGATGACACATGTGTTCTTATGCTGGTATTTGGCTAGATACACTAGACACACATCCATACAGACCTCTCTTTCATTCTCTCTCTCTCTCTCTCACCTACATTCACAACACACTCAAGCCTCTCTCACTCTTCACACCTTGGCTGTGGCGGTGCACCTCGCTCCATCTCTTACATAAATACACAGAGACATCAGATTACACTCTCCTCCACTTCATCCCTAATGAGCAAAACCAAACAACACACCAAGAAAACAAAGGAAAAACCAACAACATCAGTCAAGAGCCGCCGAGCAGAGCCAGCACAGATGCACACCAGGCTCACGGGCTATTGAGTTTCGCACTTCTGACTGAGTAAAGGAAGCCGAGAGCCGCCGCGCCATCTGAACCGAATAAATCTAGAGCGAGCCGCACTGGCGCGGGAGACCTCAGCTAATTTCACTGTGATGGAGTGCTGTGTCAGAGTATTTACCCCGTCTGTCCCTGTATGACCAAACACCAGACAACGATTCAGGAAGACAAAGCTCGATGTTTAGGAAGAGCCTCCAACTGGCCACTTTACTGGAAACACCTAGCTTGTAGGCCCATCTTGCTGGTGTGCCTTTCACCGCTGCTCTCAGATGGACAACTCTCAGCCTGACAGAGGTTCACCACCCAGACAGTATCAGCAGTGATGAACCGAGTGGAAGGGGGTGATACAGCA
>JAVGWN010000239.1:0-15184 GCA_034552555.1 Semaprochilodus insignis | reverse complement strand
GTTTACAGTGTACGAATGAGAATTATTATTTTAATTTAATGTACATTTTTAATATTATTAATTGTCAAACTAATAACTTTCTGCTTTCATTTCATGATGAGTTGCTTTGGCACACAGACTTATTCATAATTATGGAAATGCTCATTAGCTGCAGCCCTGTTTACTGCTGTTGCTTTCCTTTATAAGGGCTTCTCCACCAGGTTTGTCCCTCTTTTCGCTCTTTCTTTGGCCCCCCTAAGTGTGGACGTTGGAGAGCAGCTGGACGCGGGGGCTGGAGACTGGATTTATCAATATTTGTGGAAGAATGCTGCAGGGATAGTGTGCAGAATCGCTGCTCGAGCAGTTGTGAAGCGGTTATTCATAGTTGTTCATTAATCTCATCGGTTAAGGCTGTCTTCTGAGTGTGTGTATGTACTACAGCGATGTGAGCGTGCGTGCATGTGTGTGTGGCTCTGCACGGCTATAGAAAAGTGAGCGTGTGTCTTACGCCTTTGTCTCTCAGCGAGCACACGGAGAAAGGAGCTAATATTGCCCATAAATAATTATCCAATTAGCATCTGAATGGTAAAACGGAGCTCATTTTCAATACTTTCAAATTACAGGCTGACAAATGAGCAGTCATTATATGTCACTGAATCCTAATCGATTCTAAGCGAATCTGTCGAACAATGCATGGAGGCTTAAAGGGCCAGTGCAGGCTTCAAATCCTGGCCTGACTGTATTCCTTCTGCTGGCTGACTGGATCTCCACCTATGCATGATAATTATACCCCAGAGTGCATGCAGAATGCGCTGTATGCAGGGGTGCCATATTGTGCATTAATGTTATGCCCAATTATGCATCACAGCTTGACCAAACATGCTAACATGGCTTACAATGAGTGCAAGCCACCAGCCACCAGTTGACCTTTCCATGCTCCGCCCACAATTGATGCTCATTTGTAGCAGAAATGCCATCCAATGTAATGAATTAAGGTTGGAGTCTAGAGTCACAACACAATGTTGAGTTTCTAGTTTCAACATTTTATACAGCATCTATAAAAATGCTTTAGCAGACTATTTTGGAAGTCCCTGAGTTGAACTGTGCATTTTTCAGTAGCATGACGAAATGTGTATGTTGATGGAAATGTGAATGACTAGAAGCAGAAGCAAACTGAATAGGTGAGCAAGCAAGTCAACAGTTAGTCAACAGCAAGTTATAGGGGTTTTGTTTTCACAGCACTTACAGGGTTTTTGATTCCTTCTTTATTCACCCTTCGTTACTCGCTAGCAGATGAATGCAGAGTCATAGCATTTCACACAAAGAGTCATTAGGTTCCAATGTAATCTGATAACTGTGTCTGTAGATTAGACATCTAGAGGTGTGAGGGTCAGTATGGCTGTNGGCTTCGGATTAGACACATAGGAAGTGCTGGTCAGTATGACTGTGGATTAGACATATAGGAAGTGCATGTCAGTATGGCTATGGATTAGACACATAGAGGAGTGAGGTCAGTATGGCTATAAATTGGACACAGAGGAGTGAGGGTGTGTATGGCTATAGATTAGACAAATAAAGGAGTAAAGGTGAGGGCTGCTACAGATTAGACACATAGAGGAGCGTGGGTCAGTGTGACTGTAGATTAGACACATAGAGGAATGTGGGTCAGTATGCTGTAGATTAGACTAACAGAGGAGTGAAGGTGAGTATGGCTATAGATTAGTCACAGAGGAGTGATGGTCAGAATGACTGGATTAGACACATAGTGGGGTGAGGGCCAGTACGACTGTGGATTAGACACATAGGAAGTGCAGGTCAGTATGGCTGTAGATTAGACACACAGAGTAATATGGGTCAGTATGAATGTAGATACATAAAGGAGTGATCACAGCTGTGTCTAAGCACACCATTCCAGATCAGACTGTCAAAAACTGTGGGACGAGTTAGCGTACAAAAA
Source organism: Semaprochilodus insignis (assembly GCA_034552555.1). Lineage (NCBI taxonomy): Eukaryota > Metazoa > Chordata > Actinopteri > Characiformes > Prochilodontidae > Semaprochilodus > Semaprochilodus insignis. The sequence continues at coordinate 13,248 of JAVGWN010000239.1, read as the reverse complement.
CAACTGAAGCCTATGAATCTGCTTCTTTCTATATTCTCTTCCTTTCTCTCATGTTTCTCTCTCTCTCACTGTCTCTCTCTCCCTATCTCACTCTCTTTCTCTCTCTCTGTATGTAAACTGACACCTACGTTTGTCTAGAGCGTCTTCCTGTGAGAGCGTTCAAAGCTGAAATATCCTCCCGCATTCTCTAAACGAGCACCCGTTCTCACAGCAGGCGCACATGCACCCACATTCTTCCAGCTTTTCATCCCCATCTCTGATTGGCCACATTTAAGACAACAGCCGAACAGCAGACGAGCTGAAATAAACATCGAGGTAAACAAACACGCCGGCTGTTGATTTTCTGGGGCCTTTGAAAAACACTTGCAGCTTCTTTTAGCTCCTCACCGAACACCCCGCAAATCTAAAACTCAACCACTCGACTCTGTCTGAAGATACACCATGAGAGAAGGAGAAAGCCTCGCTGTTCGAGGGCGCTAAGTGTGTTTCCCGGCCGGTGAGGGAGTCTGGAGTGTGTGTGGATGGTAATTACCTCTCTCCTTCCTCTCCCAGCCAGCCAGCCTGCGCACTTCTCTCTCCAGCCAAGAAAATATGTCAAGCGTTGTATTTAGCCACTCATTTGCGGCACCTCTTTGCTCTAAATCCAATTTATCAGCAGTAATGGAGTACAGAAATTGTCTTCTTAAGCAGCAGCGCTTGAGCCAGCAGGGCTGAGCCATAACAAAGTCTTTACGGCTGAGTCTGTTCATTCAACAGCCGAGTGCTGAGCGGTGCTTCGATGATAGTGTCGCACAACAATATTGATTTTTGGTTTTAGCAGTATTGATAGATATTGAAAGCTCAGGCTTTGCCCAAGTATATCCGTTCTCCATTTTCAAAGCAGCAACAGTGTCAGGAAGTACAACATGGATTGACACTCGAAGCTTGAATAGATCTTGAAATGCAGTGATTTGTCTCTACAGACAAAGATCAGAATTGTCCAGGCTGTGGTCTTCTCTGTGGTTCTTTATGTACACTATATTGCCAAAAGTATTTGCTCATCTGCCTTCACACGCATATAAATTTGAGTGACATCCAAATCTTAATCCATAGGGTGTAATGTGATATCAGCCCATCAGCTATAACAGCTTCAACTCTTCTGGGAAGGCTTAAGATTTAGGAATGTGTTTATGGGAATTTTTGACCATTCTTCCAGAAACACATTTGTGAGGTCAGACACTGATGTTGGACGAGAAGGCCTGGCTCTCAGTCTCCGCTCTAATTCATCCCAAAGGTGTTCTATCGGGTTGAGGTCAGGACTTTGCGCAGGCCAGTCAAGTTCTTCCTCACCAAACTCGCTCATCCATGCCTTTATGGACCTTGCTTTGTGCACTGGTGCGCAGTCATGTTTTGTGTTCCCTCACCATCAATGTTCTTTCGCTACCATACTCAGCATGCACATATGTCATAGAAATATTAAATATCCCCACAGATATGCACAGATATAGAGACTAATGAATGCACATGTGATAGTCAACTTCCTAACAGCACTGCATTAGACAAGTATTGGGTAGGGGTAAGGTGGCCCTCACCTATCCACCCCAAGTGTTTGTCCTATGAACATTGCTGGGCCATTTAGGGGTCATTTAGGAGCCTGGTCCCCTATTTTCTCAGACTTGAACTCAATTTAGCCCCAGCCTTTTCACATAAATGTACATCACTAGTTCAAATATGCCCCTTTGTTTGCGCTGCCTGTTGGCAAAGTCTCTATGTTTCCTACCAGAGTTCTAAACCATGTTCCTCTGGGTTCCTATCCGACTATCTAGCTGTGTTCATGCATGTTTTCCTTGGTTTTGACCCCAGCTTTGGTATCTTGGTTTTTGTGATCTTGGTTTTGTATTTGATGCTTCCTGCCTGTGTTTTGACCCCTGCCTGTTATGATTCCCAGGCAACTCTCAATAACACCACTCTGCGCTCGCAACCTGCCTCAACCCCTCATCACAGACAGACCTACTGTGTGCCAGTTTGACCAAACAGTCATTTTCTGCCCCATAAATCTCTAGGGACACTTGTGTCATCAGGAGAGGAGACTACTGCTGCATCCGAGTATCTTGAAAGTAGAACTTTGTTAATTTTGTTAATGCACATTTAACAGCGTTCATTATAAGTGTTCATCATACAAGACCCCAGCGGCCTCTGGGAATTTTGACCCTCTGTTTTCTAACTGCATAGTACTTTAAGTTAACTTCTTGAAGTCTAAGGATCTGCCTGTGAACCCACACACAGTTTTAGTAAACTACAAATGGCCTCACATTCATGTGCCCTCAACACTTGTCAGCATGATTTGATTCCTTTATGTCCACCTAATTACTAGGATTCATTCAGACATTCAGAGTTTAAATGGACATGGATGCTGCATATGATATATGACATATGCATATGTTTTGCTCCTTATACTCAGGGAACCATTTGATAATCATTTCAGGAATATATAATTGTTAATACCTGAGACATAATGGCACAGTTATATCCTTTGTAGTGAGGCTAGGATACAGGATGGACAATTCCGGCATTCAACAGGATGCAAAATTCCAGACCCCAAAGGTCGAGGGAATTGTTTATAAGATTATGGTAACAAAACATAGTTTGGGAATGTATAGAAGAGCAGGAGGGGCATTACATCACCTCCTGAACACTGTATAAGTAAGGAAGGAAGCTCTGTGGAAGCTCTGTGGTCTATCGTTGCCATTGAATTCAGTCCGCCCAGGAGCTTGGAGCCTTTTCTCCTTAATCCAGAACCCAACGTCTGATGGTTTTGTTTATGAGTCAGTTTATTTAATAGGAACAGAAGTATTTTATTATTATTATGATTATTATTATTTTATTAAATATTACTAGATGTCTGGCTTTGCCAGTTGGAGTCACTATGCCACAACAATACATTTACCAACTACCTTGCTATGCAAACGCTGTGAGTTCTATGAGCTATTCCAACCGCCCCTTGTTTCTGGCCGAGCTTCTGTAGGAGAAGGGAGACCATGTGGGAGAGGGTGAGACAGCAAGAACGAGACCGAGCAAGAGACAGAGGTGTGTGTTTTACACAGGGGCACACACTCTGTGGCCATGTCTGAGTTCAGGCTGTCACAGATAGCCGCTGAACTGCGAGCCCCCAAACACACGTCCTGCAGAGAACAAGGAGGAATGGAGAGAGAGAGCGAGAGATGAGAGACTGAGGCAGAAAGGGCAGAGAGAGAGATAGAGAGAAGTAGATTATCTAGCCAGGCAGTGAAAGAGAAGCAAGCCCTCAGCAGATGCTGAGAAAGCAGGAGAGCTGTATGTACACAGTGTGTCCAATTTATTACAAACACCTACCTTGTATGTACAGTCACTGGGTGTTTGTATGAGAAACACCAGCTTGATTATTCAGGAAAACCTCTAAGCGAACATTTGTGGACTCATCAGCAGGTCTAGAGTTTTATTCCTCATATAACTGAATAATAACTTTAATATTTTAATCATTTCATATTGCTTTCTATGCAGATGCTCAATAATAAGCTGTAGAAAGCTGCAATATAAAAGGGCTTAAGGGGTTTATTGCTTTGTTGATAATGTAAATCACAACATGAAGAACTGTTGAAGTGAAACAGAGAGAGAGGGAGAGCTCAAGACTCTGAGAAGAAAGAGAGAGAGAGAGAGAGAGAGACTGTGGCAGGTGTGTATATCTCCTGTGCTGGTCAGAGTTTTGGAGAGACAGTGTAATTGTGAGATTAGAGCTGCTGTTAGTTCTCCCTGAGGATAAAGAGCAGAGCAGCGAAGAGAAATACCCAGCCAGCAGACATCCATTCATTTCTTCTGTCTCTCTCTGTCTCTGTCTCTCTCTCTCTCTCTCTCTCTCTCTCTCTCTCTCTCTCTCTCTCTCTCTACCTCCTTGTATCTACACTCATTGCAAATGTCATCAGCACCATATACCATATAGGAGCACTTTTGCAGTTCTACAGTTACGGACTGTAGTCCATCTGTTCCTCTGTGTACTTTGTTATCCTGTTCTTGAATGGTCAGGACCCCCACAGGTTAACCCGCAGATACAGGTAGAGTCAGAGGCAAGTTGTGAAGTGACTTGCATAGGAGGCAGCAAGAATGGGCAGAATAAAGCAGCTTTAATAGGTGCCCTGTATGAGTAGCAGATCGGCTGAGCTGTCTGGCTGATTGAGATCAATTGCTAACAGATGGTAAGTTGAGATTGTGGTTTGAGCTGGAATTCCTGGCCTGCCTGAGGTAGGGTTATGGTAGTAGTGGTGCTGGAAGAAATTAATGGAAGTCTAAGTAATGGCTCACAAAAACAGAAACAAGTGGTTGTGGATGTGTGTGTGTGTGTGTGTGTGTGTGTGTGTGTTTGTGTTTGTGTGTGTGTGTGTGTGTGTGTGTGTATTATCAGTATTCTGTCTCTCTCTGGTGAATGATTCTGCTCTCCTGCTTTTAGAGCTGCTGCTATTCCTTCATGCATACCGCATTCTTTATTTTCAGTCTCTCCCTTTCTTCCTTCTCTGTCTTCTTTCTCCGCTTGTCTTCTTTTGTCTTTCTATTTGCCTCCTCTTTCTCAGTCACTTAAATCTCTCTCTCTCTCTCTCTCTCTCTCTCTCTCTCTCTCTCTCTACATTGCAGCCATGCTTCCACACATATACACTTCTACACTTCCACACCTCTACACATCTCATTTTAATCACACTGTCATCTCTGTCATCTGCCTTTCCTCCACTTCAACAGGTTTTTAGGTCTAAAGGTTTTGCAGAAGGTGTCCTATTTTCACTGCTCCACTGAGTCAATGTGATGTGAAAGCAGTCTGCATTTTAACAATCCGCCTCAAGTTTCTCAGTGGTTTGATTGCTGCATGACTGCTTTTCTCAATTTAATCACGCTAAACACTCAGGAATCAATGTAAGATCAACCACAGAGAAAACTATTGGCTAAGACGAGCGTTCAGAATAAGTACACAATTACTTCAAAACGATGGGATCTAACCATGTGGCCAGAAAAAGGTCAGGGATGCAGTCTCTGGATTAAAACTTCAGTAGTGGTAACATGGTAAATCAGAGTTTTACAGTTTTAAGAAAAGTCTAAACGATCTTTTAAAAAAGCAACAATAAGGCTGTGATTTGGTCAATGATGTGATGAAATGATCTCAATGTACAACACTCTCCATGGTGCTATAGTGTCTGCTGTCCATGGTGCTAAAACAGGACACACGCACACTTTCAGCTGGTACTGTCCGTGGTGCTGGAACCGGGCACACACTTTTGGCTGGTACTGTCCATGGTGCTAAAACAGGGCACACACTTTCAGCTGGTGCTGTCCGTGGTGCTGAAACAGCACTAATTAATTATGGCACTGTCCGTGGTGTTGAAACAGCACTCGTTGGTTATGACACTGTCCATGGTGCTGAAACAGTACGTGCATTGTGGGTGCATTGTCCATGGAGCTGAAACACTATGCATGCTGCTGTGATACTTTATTTGTTGATATACTGTTTAATGTAATAATTCTTTTTATTATATTATATTATTATAACATGCATTCAGGTATAAGGTTTGAATCTTCTATTTTTCTGTTTCCTGCTTATTTCCAGTGAGAAATAATTCATTTTACATTCATTTTGGATGAATGTACACCAGTGAGAGAGTCTTAACCCTGTAAGAAGAAAGATAGCGTGTGTTTAGATAAATGGATATATGTTCATATTCCCAGAGGGCTGTTCAGACAGTCTGTAACAGATGTAAGAATTGTTGTCTCTCAGCACGATTTAGCAGATAAAGAGGCACCTCTGGGTAAATATTGGCATTTTCAGAGATGAGAGGGAGAATCACAGTGCATTACGATGGAGGCTGAGGACGCCTCGATGAGGGCTGGATCAAACAAGGCCGGCCGCAGTGAGACCACATGTCGAATAGAGCATTGGAGAGAAAGGTCAACACCCCCGTCTCCATTATTCATGAAAAAGAAAGAATGAGAGAGAATTTTCATATCTCCACAGAGCTCACCCTGGCTGTGCTTGGATGACCAACAGCATTTATACACTGTGACTCTTCCATATCCATTACTGTACTCTCCTTTTATACATGACCTATGCCCTGCTGTACTGTATCTCTCCATATAGCCTTAAATTCTGTACATTGTACAAAGAAGATTCTATAGTCTAACTTATGAAAGCTTTCCTAGCTGCCTGCCGATTTTGATATTTAATGTCAAATGTCAACAATATAAGACACCAATTATTATCTGTTGCCTAAACACTACTGTACAGTCCACATAGAAACATCCTAACCTCTAGAACCACCCTAAACTCTACTGTACTCTACCTCTAAAACCACCATAAACTCTACTGTACACTCCCTATAGACCCCCCCTAAACTGTACTGTATACTCCCTATAGAACCACCACTAAACACTACTGTACACTCCCTATAGAACCACCACTAACTCTACTGTACTCTCCTTATAGAACCACCCTAAACTCTACTGTACACGCCCTATAGAACCACCCTAAACTCTCCTGTACACTCCCTATAGAACTACCCTAAACTCTACTGTACTCTCCCTATAGAACCACCCTAAACTCTCCTGTACACTCCCTATAGAACTACCCTAAACTCTACTGTTCACTCCCTATAGAACCACTGTAAACTCTACTGTTCACTCCCTATAGAACCACTGTAAACTCTACTGTACTCTCCCTGTAGAAGCACCATAAACTGTACTGTACACTCCCTATAGAACCACCCTAAACTGTACTGTACACTCCCTATAGAACCACCCCAAACTGTACTGTACACTCCCTATAGAGCCAACCCAAACTCTTCTGTGCTTTCCCTATAGAACCACCCTAAACTCTACTGTACTCTCCTTCTAAAACCACACTAAATACTACTGTATAGAACTATACTACACTATACTGTGATGTCTCCATAGAACCACTCTAAACTCTATTCTACTCTCCCTGTAGAACCATACTACACTATACTGTACTTTCCCTATAGAACCACCCTATAGACCCACCAAACTCTACTATACTCTCCCTATAGAACCACCTTAACCTCTACAGTACCGACCCACCATAAACTCTACTACTCTACTACTACTTTCCCTATACAATCACCCTAAATTCTATTGTACTCTCCTTATAAAATCACCAAAATTTTACAACTATACCTTTGATCTTATTTAGGAAACTCACCTGAGATCCCCTCCTCCCCCTTTGGGTGTGATAAGGGCGGAGCCTCTTAGGACTCCCACTCTGTAAAAAAAGAGAGTAAGGGAATAAGAGGAAGTAACAAATCACCCTTGTTTCAGTCGAAGACCAATGTTTAAATATAGGCCTCATTATGCTGAGGGTGATACAAGAGGATCCTCCCGGGACGGAGCCAGTGGGGGTCACCCCACAGACGGCAATTAAAATGTGTGTGTGCATGTGTGTGTGTGGGTGTTCATGTTTACACCCATGCGCTGCTCTGGGTGTGTGTGCGAGCGTTTTCTGAATTCTCCCCAGCACTTGTTGGTGTAATAAGATCCATGAAATATTAATGTGTGTGTGTTTTTTTTCCTGATTTAATGATTCATAAATTGTATTCAGATACTCCCCAGTCTTGCTCGCTCATAATTGGTTCATGGTCTTGTTAAGGAAATATGAGAACGAGGGGGGAAAACAAGGGAGATGAAAACAGCGATCCCTTGCAATTTAAAGCTTGCAGATGTACTGAGAGATCATAATGTCACTGCAGGACAATCCCGAGCAAACTCAAACTGATCTTAACAGCAGCTTATTATGCATTATTATTATTTATTATACGGCCCGCATGTCTAGTTAGATAGAAATCTTCAGCGAACTTCCTTTGACCCTTCTAGCGCACGTCTCATGTGAGGAGAAACAATATTTTATTAATGACAGTAAACATCCCATTAGATGGCATCATGGCAGGGACATAAAATCTCAGTGCGTATCCAGTTTTCATCAGGAAAAAGAGGGGGAAAAATGCACTGCGTTTTAACAATGCGGTCGTTTTCAGGTCTCGCGTGTTAAGCTCAAAACGAAACAGATTTGTGTCATTACGCAGGCAGGTAATTACTGTGGATTAGAATCGATTTGGAGGGAAAGCAGTAAAGCTATTTCAAGCTGATTCAGACTTCTATACTTATAGGAATCAAACTGAGTAAATCCAGGGCCAGTTTTCCATCTTCTATGTCCTAATAACTGTAGTTCTGCTGGAGTTCATGGATCAGTGGGCTGCAAAGCTTGGAAACCTTTTTCTCTACACCCTAAACTGACTGGATCTGGACCTTAAAACTAGTTCCCCATCCTGTATTTTGTGTTTCCTGGTGGGTATGACGGTAGGACCACTGTGTTTTGTGATTATGGCTGAAATATCCAGTTGTGGAACATGCGGTTCGTATGTTTCCATTTTTAATGAAGCTTTATCACATTAAATGTCAATGAGGCATTACGGAACAATGTTATGGAACTCGGTACAGCTGGGTGAAGATGACATTACAGCAAGATCAGCAAGGTTATAAGCAGTGAGTGCACAGAGCTTCATTAGACAGATGTGGCTTCGTAATGACTCCTGAAAACGCTCAGTTGTTAGGAACTGAATTGTGAGCAAGGAAAATGCAGCCAGATGATAAGCAGCCAGTGAAACATCTCTGTTTCCTCTAAACAGCCTCACTTTAACTGGTTTCACACATTATATTCTCTTAATAGCTGGATTCTGTCTTGGTTCTGTAGGTTGGACAAGTTTCAGAAAGCTAGCTGATGCTAACAGGCTAATGCTACAGTAATGAAAGACAGACTTCACGTTTAAGAGTTGCTTAAAAACTGAGACGTATGATGTAAAGAGTTTTACTTACGTGCCTGTTATGAGCTACAAATGTCTGTATTGAAACTAAAGCTGACATATAGCGCTGAGCTAACCCTGCTAGCTTGACTCTAAAATGGCTAGCTTCCATGGTGCGAACACAGTTGTAACTCAACAGGTTTCTGCATTGGACATTGATGTGTAATGGCATTGCTGTAAGGTTTTCTGTCAATGCCTAACTCTCAGAGTAAACAGTAATTGGCAGCATTTATAATAAACAGGGCCCTCTGACTAAAGTGTTTCTCTCATGCAGGTTCAGGCTGCCGTTCACTGGTCAATTGAGCTACAAACATTGGAACACAACTATTCAAGCATTCCAGCAATTACATTTCTATCATGTTAGGATATTATAAACATTCAACATATTGACTGTTTACAGTTCACTGGAAGTTCTGTCCACTCAAGTCACTCAAATCATCATGGGGTGGAGAGAAAAGGTGGACACCTTACCTTATCAAAGCCTTCTTTCGAACTGCAGGCATGTCTAGCCATCATACTGAAATCTGCTCAATACAATGGAAGCCTTTTTACTATTGAGGCCACTTTTTAAGTTATATACAGTGTATACATACTGTATATAAGGCCATGTACTCATTGCTGTGGGTGTAGGTTTACATATGGATGGCAGACCATGTCCCCTCCAATATTTTGGGAGAATATAATTGTCCCTGCCAATAAATGAACAAACGTGTCTGCCTAATCTTTGGCGTCGTGTCATATTAAGTAGCTATATGTCAGGGACAAAGAGCTGGGCTCGACGCGCGCAGAGCTAAAAGCCAAAGGACGTTTATTTGACAAGTCGATAGTCAAGCACAACGGCAAAATCAAGGCAATCATAACAAAAGGGGTAATGCAGGGTCGTAGACAGTGAGACAGGCGGAGGTCGAAAACACGGAGATCAAACAAGCCAGCAAACAGAATCAGAAGGGAAATCCGAGAGAATGGTCAGGAACACAGAAGGGGAGTCAATAACCAGCGAGAGTAGAGCCGACAGAACCAAGGAGGAATCAAGAGAGTGAAAGTAGACAAAGGGAAGTCGGAACCAGAAATAGCACTGAGAAAGTCACAGGAGAAACGCTCGGAATTGCAAACTGGGTTTGGCAAAACTTTGCAGTGTGTGTGTGTGTGTGTGAGGGGTTTATATGCCGGTGTGTAAACGGTGTCAGGTGGAGCAAATCAAAACTCAGGCAAACTAGACTGTGACTGATTGGATGACTGGGGACATGTGAGAGTGACAACATCAGGTAGTGCACTCTGGGAAGATCGGCTGTGTCAGGGAGACCCAGAGGCGTGACACTATACTTTCAAAGCAGTGTCGGATGTCCAGCAGTCATACTGAAATCTCTAGCTCAATACGATGGAAGCCTGTCTTTACCTATGGAGGCCACTTTTTAAAACATATACAGTACTTGTATATTAATATTACATGTTTAGTTAATTTGCCAAGAAAATAAGCTACAGAGGTTGACTGTGTGCACAGGCTGTGTACTCTTTGATATGGGTGTAGGTTTGCATATGGATGGTAGAAACGTGTCCTGACCAATATTTGAACGGATGCGTTTGGCTGATCTTTGGCGTCTAGTCATATTAAGGACCCATACTTTCAAAGCAGAGTGCCACACAAGACTTAACAGATGGTGCATGGTGAAGTTGATTCTTTCTTTCTTGCACCAAAGGAAACAGGCTGAGGATTGGAGTTGTTTATTTCGAGGCAATCACAGTTGAGTCTCAGCTCTTGTCCGAAAACAGATTCTGGACACACAGCTTTTATAGGCCGTTTCATCCCTTGAGACAAGGATTATACACGAGGGGTATAGTCTTGGAAAAGGTTTGTTGGTGTTGTTTCACCAGATGGTCAACTCTCCTAACCAATAATAGTCTAAAGGTATTTAACCTTTAACCTGCACTATTTTTCCCTGGTGGTTACCCCTTCCCATGACTCAGATCCTGCTGTAAATGCGTAAAATGCAAGTTCTGTTCCTGGGAGAAACAGCTCTTTCCCAGAAGGGAACCAAATGGTTTTACAAATGGCAAAATCCACCAACAATATATGAGAACATGTATAGAATTTGTTGAACTTATACACTGTAGTGGTATCATGAAAACATTGATATCAGACAATGGACCTGAAGAGAATACATCAGTGGTTTTAGTTAGTTCTTTTGTTGTAGCAGTACCTCGGTGAAAATGATATGACAGAACTTTCATACATGCACCTGTCGAGGTAAACCTGCTCATTAATTTCAAAAGAAGTGTCAGGCACAGACAGCACCAAGTTTCAAACATTAGGATGCAAGCGTGTGGTCAGAGGTGCCGCAATTGCATCGTTTTTGCCATGTGTATCCTCGTTAGATTGTATATTATAAATGTCTGTATGTATCTCNGCACCTGTAGAGGTAAACCTGCTCATTAATTTCAAAAGAAGTGTCAGGCACAGACAGAGCACCAAGTTTCACATTAGGATGCAAGCGTGTGGTCGGCGGTGCCGCAATTGCATAGTTTTTGCCATGTGTATCCTTGTTAGATTGTATATTATAAATGTCTGTATGTATCTCCTCCGATCTCCTGGACTCCATATAACCCACCAAACGATGACGTCACCATCACATGTTCACAATCCTCCAATCCCGTTCAGTTTTTCAGATCCTCCTCCCCGGAATACTAACACACACCTGTTCCCCATTCAGTCTGTTTGTATAAATGCTCCTGTCTCACACTGACCCATTGCGAAGTATTGCCACTCTGTGCGTACTGAGCGTTTCTCCCTGTTGTTATTCTTGTTAGCTGCTCTGGTTTGACTCTGTATTGACTTTCTGGTTTACTCTTTTGTCTTTCCCCTGTTGATACTGTTGCTGGTGTGATTGTTTGCCTGGTTTTGACTTCTGCCTGTTTTCTTACCCTGACTCTGTCCTTGTCCCTTGGTTATGTCTGCTTTGATCTGGTTGCTGCTGTGTTGTACTACCAGTCTGTTTAATAAACATCGCTTTGCTTTTAGCTCAGCACGCATCTGTCTGTCTATCAACACAATACTGTGTAGAGTGTATATTGTACAGTGTCTGTATGTATTGTGTATATGTGGAGTCGTTGTGTATATTGTGTATACCGTGTAGAGTGTATATTGTGCAGTGTCTATGTATTGTGTATATGTGGAATCCAAATTCCTTGCGTTTGTCAACATACTTGGCCAATAAACCTGATTCTGATGCCACTTACAACCCATCAACTATAAACCTAGCTTGTGATTATTCCGATGTTCTTCCCAAAGGCTGTGTCTCCAAGAATGCCATTTAGGCATGCTCACATTTGATTGGCTGAAAGTGGGAAGGCTGTCTAAACTGATTTAGGGCAATCAGTCCATATACCCCATGCACTGGCATAACTGTAAGCTTTCTATAGACTCAGCTGCTTTGTTTGCTCTATTGCCTGCACTGCTCAGTGCACATAGCCTCATTTCATTCATGCCAACACATTTTGGATGAGGAGGTAAGTGTTGGGTTGTTGTGTCTCTCTGCTGAGAATGGTGTTAACTTATTTTCACTTAGAAAACCTGCTATGTGAGCTGAGGTGTTCAAACTTTTGCACACAACTGTATGAGGACGGTGTAAAGAGTGTAAAGCATGTAGACATACTGAAGTCAGCACCAGGTCTATAAGACTGTACAACTGCCACAACACAGAGCACAGTAGTAACTGATACCCACACAAACTTCGGATTGCTTGAGATTCTTATTAACATCATCGTTAGGCTTTACATACATTGAATATTAAGTTTATCAAAAAGCTCTATGTTCTAAAGACAAAAACAGCTGTAGTAGAAAAGAAAGTCAGTTTTGTATTTGCCATCTCAGGAAAACAGCATATGTGTATGTTATGATCTTAAGAAAACAAATAAACGTAACTGGTTATTGTTAGTCTGGCTAGACGAGTCAGATTCTTCTTATGTCTGTTATTGGGGTTCCAAATCATAATACAAATGCTAATACAGACCCTCCTGGAAAGCAGAAAGGCTCTTCTGAAACTTCTCAAAGATCCTGGGAACCATGCAGAACACATGCCACATTTTCTGATCTGACACATCTGATTCAGCTTGTGAAAGGGGTTGAGAATTACCTGACAAGCTGAATCAGCTGTTAGCTGTTCCTGTTAGAACAGGAATAACTAAAAGCTGTGAAATATATAGGCTGCTCAGGACTGGCACTGAGATTCATTGACAAGAAGCACACTGAAGGAATAGCTCTGTCAGAAAAGCTAGCGATGACTGGGCGTGAATAACCTCCAATAAGCTCCGCATGCACGTTCAAGTTTCCCTAATGACTCTCAGTGGTTCTTCCTCATGCTATTAGAGAGCTTCTCCTGCAGAGACTTGG
>JAVGWN010000238.1:0-15007 GCA_034552555.1 Semaprochilodus insignis | reverse complement strand
AGAGGAGTGAGGGTCAGTACAGCTGTGGATTAGACACACAGAGGAGTGAGGGTCTGTACGACTGTGGATTAGACACATAGAGGAGTGAGGGTCAGTACGACTGTGGATTAGTAGATTATATATATATACATACCGATCAGCCATAACATAGAACCTCCCTAATGTATCTACACTCTTTATCCATCTTATCAGCTCCACTGACCATATAGGACACTCTGTAGTTGTACAGGTCCAGACTGTAGTCCATCTGTTCCTCTGTGTACTGTATTACCCTGTTCTTCAACGGTCAGGACCCCCGGATGGTTTTGGTTTGGTCCACCAACCAAAACCATCCGGCCAACAGGGTCCTGTGGGCAGCCTCCTGTGGGTAGTGTCCTGTGGGCAGCTTCCTGTGGGCAGTGTCCTGTGGGCAGCGTCCTGTGACCACTGATGAAGGACTAGAGGAAGACCAACACTGCACTGTGCAGCAGCAGATGAGCTATCGTCTCTGACTGTAGTACATCTACAAGGTGGAGCAGCAAGGTAGGAGTGTCTAATAGAGTGGACAGTGAGTGGACACAGTGTTTAAACACTCCAGCAGCACTGCTGTGTCTGATCCACTCACACCAGCACCACACACATTAACACACCACCACCACGTCAGTGTCACTGCAGTGCTGAGAATGATCCACCCCCACATAATACCTGCTCTGTGGTGGTCCTGTGGGGGTCCTGACTGTTGAAGAACAGGGTAGTACAGTATACAGAGAAACAGATGGACTACAGTCTGGACCTGTACAACTACAGAGTGCATACTTAAAGGGTCAGTACTAAGTTAATAGTTAGTGGAAATAAATGCTACTTTAATTTGCCACTAGGCACTGCATGGCAGAAAGAACTCAGAAGTTTATGCATCAGTTCTCAATGACAAAAGGTTTATAGACACTATTGCAAATGTGTGTAGTAATACATGCTAGTTCTGTTAGCACATTAGTTAATTAGCTAGATTTAGGTCAGGAAAGTTTAAACAAGATTATTATTGTGGAAATAACGATCAACACGTCAACGTAATAATCTAGTCTATATTTTCATGCACGTTGTGGTCATATAGTGCTTGGTATATGTATATACCTATACTGTATAACTGTATATGTATATACCTATACATATTATTACCTGCAGGAACATTACTAACCCACACGGCGTTAGAAGCGTTTTACAGCACCAAAGGTTTGTGAACGGACAGTATCTTAAGCATTTACTAAGAAATAATTCATTAGAAAACAGTAATGCAGGGGCATAAAATAAATGTCATGTTTGAGACCTACCTTGTTTATCTTCTGACGTTACCTAAAACGTCCTAAAAAGATCCTAAAATATTGACCAAAGCAGTGCCTAATGGCAAATTAAAGTAGTATATTTTCCAGTAACTATTAACTTAGTTTTCTAGATGTGGCTGGATTTTCTAGCAGGATGATGATCCAAAGCACACCTCAAAATCAACATAAAATAGTTCACTGACCACACAGTCAAGGTTTTCCTGTGGTCTATGGTCATCTCAGTACTTGGACCTAATCCACATAGAAAACCTGTTGAATGAGCTCACACAGAGAGTCCTCAGATTCTGAAACATATGAAGAGGTTCTGTATGGAGGAATGGTCTCAGATCCTGTCTCTTGGATCATTATAGGAGACTCCCTTAAGTATTTTTATTTTCAATCATAGTACTTCAAATTAAGATTTTAAAAGTTTCAGCATTTTAAATATTTTCATAATTTTATATTTGTTCACACACACACACACACACACACACACACACACAGAAAAAGTTCTGACTTGAGTGGAGGATAGAAAAGATGTAATGCCTTTTAGAGAACACCGCTGACTTTTAACAGATTGTTCTATTAATAATTAGGTATGATGTGCACAACAGAGATGTGGCAACAACTACTAGTGACATAATCACCACTAAAGCTGACACTGAAAAGGTGTCTGGTCAGCTCTCCAAGGAGATTGTGGCAATGGAGAACACTCTAATGACCCTTCAGTCACAGCTGGATCAAATCACTCAACAGCTTGCTGAAACACAGAGGCTGGTCGATGCCAAAAACCTTGAGCTACAGAATCATGTGAGAGATGTGGCTAACAGAACCACGGCACTTGCAATCTTTGCTGCAGTTGTGCCATTCATTGGAGCCATTGTCTTGGCAATTTATGAAGCAGCAACAAAACCAGCTGATACTGAAAAAACCAGAGTTCTTGAGGCTGAAGTGAATCGACTAACTGCAGAAATGAATGCACTGAAAAACAGAGAGTGGAACACCAAGATCCAGCAGTTTGACTGGCAGATGAAGCTAGCCAAGGCAAAAATAGACAAGGGTAAGTTCACCATTTAATGGTCCGTTTTCCTGTCCTCTTTTGGAAATGCTGGATTTGTATTTGAAGGAGGAACAACAGTGTTTGAGGTTCACGGTATGTGGGTTCTATGTACTGAACTCTACTTATTACACCATCACAGTGTACATACACCATGGCACCTTTAAAATGTTTCAAGCAAAGTAATAAGTAAAAATAATAAGCAAAGTAATAAGTTTAAAATGAGTTAAATTCTGTTTAACTCTATCTTTTACTGTTACAAAGGCTAATCTAGATACTTCTGTCCAAACACAGGCTACCTTTATATATATGTACTGTACAAGGCGCTAAATAAATTAACCTTGATTTGACTTGACAACTGTGGTGTCAGCTGCAAAGAACCGGACGCGACGCGTGCTGAGCCAAAGTAACAAGAGCTTTAATAAACAGAACAGTCACCTGGTGGAACAACAAAGAGCGGTACAGCAGAGCATAAACCAAACAGAAAGAGCTAGGGTCTTAAGCCGGGGAAGCAGTCCGAGAGGGGCAGACAGGTCAGAAGGAGAATCAGGTTCGAAAACCAGAGATCAAAGTACAATACACAAGCCGATAAGGAAAAAGCTAGAAGGAGAAGTCGAGGGAAAAGCAGGGGTCGATAACACAGAGACTGAATGAGTTTTGAAAACGCTCAGAAGTGCAAATACAATTTGGCAAAACCTCGCAATGTGTTTGAGGGTGTTTGGGGCTTATATACTCCTACACCAGCTGGCCGCAATCGATAGACTGGCGAGCCAGACCGAGCGGGATAGGCGGAGCGTGTGTGTGTGGGTGTGACGTCATCGGACTGTGCGCTCTGGGAACTGGAGTCCGGAGGAGCGGAGGCAGGCAGATCCGCAGGCGTGACATGTGGTCCTATTACCTGTTTAATTACATTAACTGATCACTTTATACACAGTTGTCACTGGGGTTAATAGCTTTGACAATACACAAAAAGTACCTACTTCAAGAACAGCTATAAAGACATTCTATTGATAGTGCCCCACTTCAATGTAATTAGAATGCTTATCCCAATACGAAATATAACTAATTTAATGTAATTTAAAGTTTAGAAGATTTTAAAGTGGCATGTAAAGGTTTCGGTAAACCTGACAACATTTGTTACTGTGAAGTGTTTAGTGAGTAGAAGACAAACTGACTCTACAAAAAGTATAAAGATGAAGGATTCTTTTCAAAATGTTCATATTAAATAAAGTTAAGGAGCACCATGCAAAACTTTGACCAGGATCTTAGACCTTAATTAGCTTGTTAACGCAGTGTGGTTCGTTTGCAGTCATCATTAAGAAGGTCAGTGGGTGCAGATTTAACAGCTTTATAAACACTCTGGCTGTATTTAAAATGACATACTACATACTACTCATGTACTAAATCTACCTAATTGTCACGCTTCCGGGTCTTCCCTGCTCCTGCGTCCCCCCCGACTCAACTTCCCAGAGGGTAACGCTCGATGATGTCGCACACACATGTCCTCAGCCGCCCAATCCGCCCTAGACACAGCTGTACCCACTTAAGCTTACCTATTTATACCCCACCTTGTCACTTCTGCATTTGCAAAGCTTTGCCAAACACCCGTTTGCAATTCTGAGCGTTTTCTATATACTTTTGCTATTCCGGTTTCGATCTCCTTTTGTCCCTGACCTCCCCCTTTGCTTTCTGTCCGTATCTGATTTTCTCTTTGGCTCTAGACCCCGTTTTTCGTCCTTTGACTCCTCTCCTAGCACTACCCTTCTAACTTGGTTACCCTCGCTGCTTGTCTTTCCTGGTTCTGATCTCTGCCTGTCCCGGACTACGTTTTTGCCGTGCCCCTATGTTGTATTGTGTATTGCTGCTCAGCTGGAGTGCCTCATTGTGTAATAAAACCAAATTGACTTTTAGCTCTGCTCGCGTCCACCCGAGTTCTTTGTCTCTGACACTAATAGTAGTATGTAGTATGCAGTATGTGACCAAACTGAAGATCTGTAGTGCTCTGAGGATACCTGGATGGTGTTCTACTCCAGTAAGAATTTGTAGTATACAGGGGGAGCTATCTTCATGGTGTACCGTATCCCATCATGCACTGTGGCCTCACCAGCTCTCAGCCTGCTTCAGCCAGAGAAAATGGCGGCGGGTAACACTGAGGAGCTAAACGCAGCCAACTTTAGGTATAAATGTGGGTGTAGTGATTGTAGTGGGGTATGTGTTCATCAGAATGAGCCTCAGAAAGTTAAAATATTCAGGTCTGAAGATTAATAAAAGATGAACTCGCTTTAGAGGATCAGTTTTAGAGTGAAATAGCCGAGGGTAGCTAACAGCTAGGCTAAACGTATTTCAGGTAAACTGAGCAGCGTTAGCAGCAGCTAGCTCTAAACAGTGGATACAGTAATAACAGCTCTGAGGTAAATGTGAGGTAACTGGTCATGTGACTGTATTAGTATACCACACTGCAGGTCAGAGCTTGTTACTGTTCTGTATACTACACACAGAGGGGGCGTATACAGTATACACAACATAATACTGTAGTATACAGTATCCAGCATAGTAGTGTGCCATTTTGAATACAGCCCCTTGACTCCTTGAACCTCGTCCCACCAATCAGCAGCCATGGGCTCCTCTAAGCAACTGCCCAGCACTCTGACCATTAAAATAACAGATGCCCACAAAGCAGGAGAAGCTATAAGAAGATAGCAGAGCGTCTTCAGGGAGCTGGTTCCTCAGTTCCTAATGGTATTAAGAAATGGCCAGGGACAGTGGAGGTCAAGTTGAGGGTCTAGAAGACCAAGAAAACTTTCCAAGAGTACTGCTTGTAGGTCTGTTTTCAAAAAAGGCAAATCAAAACCCCCATCTGGCTTTAAAAGACCTTAATGAAGGTTTAGCAGGAAACACAAATATGACCTTCATGGAAGAGTCACCAGAAGAAAGCCTTTTCCTACGTCCTCACCACAGAATTCAGTGCAAGTTTGCAAATGAGCATATAAACAAACCTGATGCAGTTTGGAAAGAAGTCCTGTAGACTGATAAAGTTTTGACTGCAATGAGCAACGGTATGTTTCGAAAAAACGAGGTGCAGAATTACACGAAAAGGACATCTCTTCAGCTGTGAAGCACAGGGGGTGGATCGATCATGTTTTGGGCTTCTGTTGCAGCCAGTGACACAGAGAACATCTCACTGGCATAGAGAAAAATGAATGAAAATAAATTTCAGTTCAATGCATTTGTATTGTCATTATACCAATACAGGGTGTACAGTATAATGAAACACTAACAGCAGTCAGCATAAATATGTAATAGCTTACAGTCTTTTAGTGCATATTGGAAAGTACAGTATGTTGAGGTAGCGTTGGAGTAGTGACTGTAAACTGTAGATGTATATTCAAGTGTACAGTGCAGGTAATGAGAATTGCAGCTAAAGTTCAGGTAAACAGCTAAAACAGCTTACAGTATAGATGTTCAAGTATATGGAACATACAGTACGTCTTTCCATATAGCAGAGGTTGGAACAGGTGATGGCTGGGGAGTGGGGGTGAAAGGATATGCTGCCGGCTTTCCTTAGGCATCTCCCGTTGTATATGTCCTGTATGGGTGGGAGGGCAGCTGCGGTGATGTGCTGGGCAATCTTTAACACCCCCTGCAGGGCCTCGCATTTGGCAGGAGTAGCACTGCCGTACCAGACAGCGACTCAGCTTGTCAGGATGCTTTCCACTTTGGATCTGTAGAAATTGCAGAGGAGCTGTTGTGGTAAGTTGACTCTCCTCAACCTGAGGAGAAAGTGGAGTCGTTGTTGGGCCTTTTTGACAGTATGCAATGTGTTAAGGGACCAAGTGAGATCCTTAGCTAAGTACACACTGAGGAACTTGAAGCTGCTCACTCTTTCCATCATTGTCCCATCGATGCGCAATGGTATGCTCCCACTCCTGAAGTCAACAGTAAACTCTTTGTGAGGAGCTTGTCTTCCTCTCTGCATGGGTCCACATCATCAGTGGTGATGTTGCAGATTATTGTTGTATCGTCAGCAAACTTGATGGTGTCGGAACTATTTAACAATGCAGTCACAGATGAATAATCAGCATTCTTACGCATTGTAAGTGTTTGCCCTGTCCAGGTGGCTGAGTGCAGTGTACATTGCCAGGGAGACTGCGTCATCAGTAGATCTGTTTGCACAGCAGGCAAACTGATGGTGGTCCGAGGTGGTGGGAAGACTCCTCTTTATTAGTCAGAATTAGTCTGTCGAAGCACTTTATCATTATGGGTATGAGACGGTTGTTATTCATGTATACTGGGATAATGGTTGTGACCATTAGGCTAAGGCAAGGTAAGGCTGAAGATGTCATTGAATGTGGCAGCCAGCTGGTTGGTACACGCTTTCAGGACCTGCCCTGGAATGCCTTCTGGAACCACTGCTTTCTGAGTTGAGAGCCTCATTAGTGCTCTCCTTACTTCACTCAGGTACTGACTTTTTTTTCTCATAGTCAGTGATTGCTTGTAGGCACTGATCCCTTGCCACATGCGTTGGTGATCCGAGTTGGTTTGAAGTGGTTGTGATTTGTGTGCTGTTCTTGTGCTTTGCAGCCCTGATGCCAGCCTTTAGGTTGTGTTCGTAGCTTTGAGTTCTTCACTGTTGCCAGATTTAAAGGCTGCATCACATGCTTTCAGTAGATAGCAGACTTCACTGTTAATTCATGTTTTTTGGTTTGGAAGTGTGGAATTTGCTTGAGTCACATCATAAACATACTTCATGATAAATCCAGTGACAGATGTACATGTACTGCTCTCACTGTTGCCTTGACCTGTTTCAGTAGCTGCCAGTATGTGGTCACTTTTGCCAAATGCAGGCAGGAAGGTGGTGCTAAAAGCCTTTTTGATGGTCACATATACGTGATCAAGCATGCTTTACTGAACGCAGGCAGGGGGTGATGCTGAAAGCCTTCTTGATGTAGATTTATGTTATTCTTTTTATTATTATTCTTGTCCCGCAGCTTTCGATATATCGACTCCGTTCCAACTCCAGATTGTCCGGTATGATTGTGTGATGCGGGCTTGTATACAGCTTTCGGATCGGGTGCTTGGATTCCATTTAAGGACGGATTTTCCAGGAATTTTTTCCCATAGACAATGTGAATTCCACTCAGAATTCAGAGTTGGATTGACACGTACTCGCCCGTTTGTCTTTCTTTTCGCATAGCTTTTTCCTCCCATCGAGAATGAATGGAATGGAAAAATACATGTCTATCTACCCTACTTCCGCTCGACCTAGAGACACCATTTTGGATACACTAGCTTGGGGCGCAGCCCTGAGCAGGAATTCAGTGTTGGACTGACCCACACTCGTCCGTTTGTGGGTTTTTTTCGCATCCCTTTTTCCTCCCATAGACTCCCAGTCATTTTTGGACCCACCCAATGCCAGCTGTTTCCTTCGCCCCAGAGAGCCACCAAACTTTACATACTCACTAAGGGCAGGTCCCCAAACACTAATCCACAGCCATACTGACCCGCACTCCTCTATGTGTCATTTATTCATCCCTTGTTCCTCCCATAGAGTCCCATTCATTTTTGGACATATACAAAACCAGCTGTTTCCTTCGCCCGAGAGCCACCAAACCTAATGCACTCACTGAAGGCAGGTGCCAAAGCTCTAATGTACAGCTATAAACACCCACACTCCTCTATGTGACGTTTATTCATTCCTCGTTCCTCACTTAGCAAGCTGCACAACCATCCCGCGTTTCCTTTATTTTTCTCCCGTTTCTTTGCTGCGTAACTCGTCCCGCAGTTTTTGAATTATTGACACCGTTCCAACTTCAGATTGTCGGGTCTGACTGTGTGATGCGTGCTTGACCCACCAAACTTCACATACTCACTAAGGGCAGATCCCCAAACACTAATCCACAGCCATACTGACTCGCACTCCTCTATGTGTCGTTTATTCATCCCTCGTTCCTCCCATAGATTCCCAGTCATTTTTGGCCTAAACCAAACCCTGCTGTTTACTTTGCCTCAGGATCACCAGACTCTGTGTCCTCACTCAGGGCATGTCCCCAAACTCTAACCTAAAGCTATAAGGACCTATACTCCTCTATGTGTCGTGTTTTCATCCCTCATTCCTCACTTAGCAAGCTGCACAACCATCCCGTCTTTTTATGTCATGATGTTGAGACTTTTCACACAGAAATGTTTTGTCCGTCACATTCAGTCACAGCAAAATGTTTTAGTGAAACTGATCATCTTTTGGAGTACCATCCCATGAACCACATTCATCATTCAGTGACTACACAAATCCTTGATTTAAAGAATTTACACATCCTTAAAGATAAAGGACTTTCACTGATTTCTGGTTCACAGACTAAAGGGGGCTGAAGGAAATAAGAATCAATGAAGGGCATGAGATCCACCCTGAACATATAGAAAACACACCACTGACAGGTGTCTGACCAAAACCACGAAACATCATTTATCATTACTGAGAAGATGCTCTGGGATTCAGCTATAGACAGCTGTGGAAATCCACAAATATCGTTTTACGATTTTACAACTCATCCAGCCCTTTGGGCCAGTTAAGCTGCATTCAAAATGCTTTAAATTTGTTACAGAGATTATTTTATTTTTAAATAGGGAGGTGCAGCAGAGATAATGTAAATTGTTAACGGAGGCATGTAGAGGGCTAAGTTGGAGTAAAATAGGTCAGGAACATTGAAAGGGCTTTTAATTTGTTGCATTAATGGCACTTAAATATTACAAAACCATGTATGATTGTGTATTCACTTGTGATGGCAATAGGCAAAAGTTAGAAAATGTGTTCATCAGCGACCAGTGATCAGCCTCTTCTTTATTGCAGTGTTTTTGCAATGTGACTAAGCAAATTTGGGTCATTTAAATCAAGAAATTTTTATGTCTTTGTGTTTCCTCTATTTGGGTTGGAGTTGGTTGGAACTATATTGGAGCAGGCTGTCAGTGGGCCCTCAAACCAATCAGAATTAGGATACATTTGACTATGAGAGACTGAGCTAACTAGGTATCATTTTAAAGCTGTAGCCAAAATGACTGTAACACATGCCTTTTATTGAAAACAAAAACAAAAAAGTGCCTCACATGCAAAAGACGGGTTCCACATTTAAACCCAAGAGAAACTGGATTTTGAAAGGATTTGTTTGACAGAGCTGTTCCTTTTCCTTTATGCTCTCTCTCCTTCCCAGTCTAACGTGACTTGATATCTGAGCTGATGGGCAAAATGTGCAAGTTAATTAAGTTTTTTTTGACTGCTTGTTGCTCAAACATTACCAAATCAAGCAGGAGGTGTGCATTAGCTTTATTTCCCATAAGTACATTTCCTGTGTGATCCTGCCATAGTTTGCAGGAACACCCATGAAGTGTTTATAGAAAGAAGCATATTTTGGGTTTTTCCATAAACTGCATTATCAGCCTTGTAGGCCAGTTTCGTAACATGCAGACAGAATAAGTGATTTGCACTGCATTAAGGCCCTGCCCCTGACAACCTGTTTTAAAGTACATAAAAAATATAATCCTTCTTGTCTTTCTAGGAAATGTTCCCAGTCCTGTGCACCTCAAAGAAGTCCAAGAGAGCCTTACTAAAATCCAGAGCATTCTGATCCAGTTTAAAATCTTCTGGGAAAAGGTGTACCAAATGTTGGCTGTCATGAAAGACAAGACCTTTGTTGGGAAATTTCTCATTGAAGATCCTGATACAAAAGACATGTTTGTAATGTCAATCCAAAAAGCTTCAGAGGTATTGCATACTAAGCAGTATAACAAACATGTTGTTTTAAAAGTTATGTACAAATCTGATTTTGTATCCTATATTTCACAGGTCTGGTCAACTTTTGCTGCGTTCTGTAACAAAGCTGTTGAGATATTCAGAGTGCAGTCCAACGATGCCTATAAATTCCTGGAGATCAGCCCATCCTCCCTGTCACGGGACGTGTGGGAGAAACAATACAACATTGTGAAAAAACAGCTGCAGCAATGCAATATGCTAAAACTTGATATGTAAAGCAAGCAATCAAACGTTCATTTTATACTGATGTGAGCTGTGATGAAAGAATCCCATAAACAGCCAGGGGCCGCCAAGAGATCCAGGCTTCCATTCCTTCTTCTCCTATAACATCAAGTGCAATAAGCCTGGAAATTTAAGAAATTTCTGATAGATATAAACTAACTACTGAATTGTATATGTTTGCTTTGCGGATGGCTAATACTGAAGAAGCCTGAAAGCATATAACTGATATTGATGCTTATGATACTTATAATAATATACTATAATTCTGCAATTATTTCCTTTATCACACTGATATTCATGTCTTCTTTTCTGCCTCTATCTATTTCATATTGACAGAACTCATTTATGTTCTCCTTCTGTCCCCACTGATTACAGCATTGTATTTTCACTAGTATTTGTTTTGGTCAAGCATTTAGCAAAGAACACCTGACTGTATGTTATCAATTCTTGCGTTTAAACACAGCATTATACATCTCTATATATCTGAAGACCACTTTATATAGTATTTTCAGTTAACTAAAATAATGGTTCTTGGTATTGGTTCAAAAGGTCACTAGACATGCAGACATGTGTTACTGACATGCAGATTGGAAGTCATAAATACATTTTTTCTCTTTATTGTGGCAATGTTAATCAGTTGTGTTAATCAGTCTGAAACTACTTAAATGCTTACTATGGACAGTTGAGCCAAGTATCATAGCGTTAAAGCTTAGTTTTAGTTTGAGCTGCAGTCACTAATTACATGAATAAATAGACTTTTATTAATAGCTTTAGACAAATATATATGTGGTCCTTATTAACCTTTAAACTTGAAATTTAAAAATGTTCTAAAAAAAATTTGTATCATAAAACACCAACAGTGCACCAAAGCTCCAAGGTTTGGAAGAACAGGGGAAAAGAGTCTCATATGAGCACCCAACCACCAGGAGGACACCAGGTACTCTACAAGAGAAGAACAAACCAAGGTTATCACACTAGCATGAACAGCAGCCACAAGCTACTAAACTAAAAAAAAAAACAAACACCCAGCAAATAATCTGGGATTAAAAGGCTCAGCAAAGTTCCCCAAAAAGAAAAAACAAAAAGCAAAACAATATACAGCAGTGGCTTTAAGGCCCTTTAAACCTTACACTCCACCTAGACCGCTCAAAGACGACGTTCCAAACAGGTCCTAAACACAAGCATGTAGAAATGAAACATAGCATGGATTATAATTAGGGGTTGTTTTTGCTGAAATTTTTCTTATTCTTCTTATTAGGGTCCTAGCATGTAGTGAAGGGACCATATTGTATTTGTTAGGATTTTTAGGGTCTTATGAGACATAAAGCCAAAATTCTGCAACAACCCCTTACTCCATGTTATTAACTCCGCCCACAACTAGTTTACCATAATTGGCAAAATGTGTGAAACCAATTCAGTCGAACTAGTGTCAGGTTTTTCATGATACCCCAACAAAATAGGTTTTAAAAAAAAATAATTAATATTTGTCAACAGTATGGCTGCCACAGGCCATTTAAGGCCCAGTTGGTGGAGCTCATTACACAAAACTGCATATAAATCTGGAAAGCTGAGGTCAATTCTCACCAAACTTAAGAGGCTTATTAAGTATTTGACTCTGGGGAAGGCCACCTAGTTTGGTGTCATTTAGCCAATAGGGGGCGCTATAACACAAAATATTGTTTCTCAGCTACTGTACGTCAGATTGAGCTGAAACTTTGCATGATGTATCTTTGAGGTACTCTATAAAGGATATTATACATATTAAGGACAACTATCATGTAAAAAATATAGCCGTAATTAGCCAATTAGTGTTAAACTTGGTTTTGCCTGGTTTAACATTTGGCCAATCATCGTGAAACTTAAATGGTATGTACATGTAGGCATTCTGTAATAGCCTATAAAATTTGATGTCAATTGGCCACTAGGTGGCGCTGTTCTGCAAAAACGAGTTTATGTCCAAATACTTTTGGTTTGTAGCAATGAAATTGGGTTCATGTGATGCAGTGCACTGAGCCTGACAACTTTCTAAAAAAGTTTGTTAGAAATCTTTTTAGTTTTTCTGCAATCATACAAAGTTTGATTAAGCCAATTAACGAACTAGTCTCTGAGTTTTTATGATATAATCTCAAAAATTAGGCTGAAAATAAATAATTATATTTAAACATTGACATTTTTGTACATCATGCCTGCAGTACATAAATCAGTAAGTACGTCATGGGTTTTCTGATAAAAGGGGCTATAATTATATCAAGGATTGACCAGTTGTGATCAAACTTGGAATAAATGTCTAAAAATATGAATAGACTGATAATCAGAGCATTCCTGCAAATTTTGGCTTGATTAGGTCTCAGTGTGCCTCTACAGAGCAGAATTTTCAGTGAATGTATTGCTTTATCTCCTTTTCAAACACTTCCTTTTTTTGACCACTAGATGGAGCTAAATACAAATGAATGACATGACACCAAACTTGGAATGAAGGTAGAGAAGGGGTGAAATGACTCAGCCACATAAAATGGCACTGATTGGCCAAAGGGGGGCGCTATAGCAAACCAAAACATGGCTTGTAACTTCATTGGGTCAAAACAAATCACTTTTTAATTTGGACCATTAAGCTCCACCTACTTAGATCTTTTTCTAATTTGCATAATATGCAAAAACTTTTGTGAACTAATCTTAGTGTTTAAGCACAAAAATTCTGCAAAAAAATCTCAAAAAATCCTCCAGACCCTGAACCTCAATAATTATCAAAAACATGTCGACTTTTATAAACAAAATGGCTGCCATATGCAAATTAGCCCTTCCGAGAAAATACGTAATTAATAAAAAAATCTATAACTCAGGAACCCTTCTGACTTCTATGCATCAATCAAACACCTTGGCATTTATAGCTAATATTGATATAACTCTGCAGTCTTTACTCAGATCAACTCAAAATTTTATAGACATGTAGGAACTATGGCTCTGATGAGGTGTGCAAATATTGGTGCAGACTGACCTTTAGGGTGCGCTATAGAATTTACAAGCGCTTTAAATCATTCAAAAGCTTATTACTATGTTATTACACACTTTATAGATGAACTTCTGGTGTCATTTGATTCAGCTCTCAGTCCTGGACAACTTTGTAATTAGATGTTCTTTCAGAAAATGCACTACTCCTTTGCTATTTTGGTCTATTCATTTAAACACTACAGCTTATAAAACCAAGGTCAAAAGGTCAATCTTAATAAAACTTGGTACACATGTCTGTCTAAGGGCCCTGAGCAATAATCTAAACTCTTCCATCCTTTCTGACATCATCTAACAGCATTAACTTTACTTCTCTTCACCACAGTAGCCCCTTATGTGTGTACTGGGCCTAACAATGCCATGTATATCAAAGGGTTGTACTTTGAGAACCCAACACACTGCAAATATAGCCGTTTCAGAAACTGACCTGTTTGTCGTATAATAACGTGTATTTATATAAATGATCTATTTTAATGTCAGCCTATATAATGTGAACACTGCTCATTATTTATGGCAAATGATCAATAATCTAAACACTTGGATCCTTTGACATATTGTAGGACCTTTAACCTTACTTCTATGTGCCACAATGGCCCCTTTCTTCTTCCTCTGCTTCTTTTTCTCGGCTGAAATGAAATGTGGAGCAAACACCATGATGTCTAGAGACACCAAATTTAGCATGACGGTAGAATAGGGGTGAAATGACATAGCCTCAAAAAATGACACTGATTGGCCAAAGGGAGGCGCTATAGCAAACCAAAACACGTTTTGGCTTATAACTCCTAAACTCAGAATAGGGTGATTATTGAACTCTGTCTAAAAAGAGCACTATGGTCATTACTGCAACCAAAAAGCGGCAAATTGCCATGTTACTTGTAGTTTGCCTTGTAGAGCAGAATGTGTAATGGTTTCCTCAACAATGCTAAATGGTGGATGTTTTATGAACTGTCTGGTCATAATTTATTGTAAATAAAGGCCTTTTTATTCATGACCTTCAATTTATTTCAGTCTTTCCTCTTTGTATGTATTTATTAAATATAACATGTAGATATGTTTACTTACAATAAAATAACTGGTTTCATGTAAGGTTGTACAGTCAAACAACTTTATAATTACAATTGTGTTAAGATTTTTTTTTTAGCATTTTTAATATTTTGCAAACTGTACGGTTTAACTAGTCTGTGGGTTTTGGTCGTAAATTTTCAAAACCAGTTTAGAATTACTGAGGGTCAAAAAATGCTGGTTCTTACTCATAACAGTTTGCCATTGTTACTTAGCATTTCTATGTTCAATTGCTATAACTCGTCAGCAGTTGATGTGATCATCTTGAAATTGCCCAGAAATACATCAATTAGCCGTTAACATTAAAGGCACCTCCTTGTTTCTGTATACTGTAATAATACCTGCTCTGTGGTGGTCCTGTGGGGGTCCTGACCATTGAAGAACGGGGTAATACAGTATCCAGAGAGACAGATGGACTACAGTCTGGACCTGTACAACTACAGAGCGTTCTATATGGTCAGTGGAGGTGATAAGATGGACAGTGGGTGTAGATGCCATATATATATATATATATAGAGAGAGAGAGAGAGAGAGAGAGAGATAATGTGTGCAAGTGTGGTT
>JAVGWN010000237.1:0-15213 GCA_034552555.1 Semaprochilodus insignis | reverse complement strand
TGGCTGATTTGTGTCTGTAGGTACCTTTGGGAGTTGTCTGTGCCTTGATCAGCCCAGCTACTGCACACTGGGCTCCACTAGCCCACAGGCCTGTATCCACTTTAACTGGAACCTCTTTACTAGAACATCTGAGCTGTGTTTTCTATATACTGAACATCGCTACTGAACCATACGCTGTATGGCTGGTTTACTTACACTAAGCTGTATTTCACTCTACTGCATATCGTCGCTGTCCAAAGAACAACAAATATCTCCAAAGTGCAGCTTTACAGGAGAGGACAAAACCTAATTTAATTTTAATTTAAGTGAATGGAACCAGACGTTTGTCCCAGCAGCTTTGGGCCACTTCTGTTGGTCCAATCATCATGAAATTTTCACACAATGTAAACGGCAGCTGCTGTGTTCCATGTGTGACTGATTTATCTGTTTATTTAATGACTGCACTGGAGACGTAGCCCCATAGTGTTTCATCATACTGGACAACCTTGTATCGGTATAATGACAATAAAGCTGAATTGAATCAAATGGAATTGAATGGCCTGTAAGTGTTTTATACAGTCATTGGTTAAGTATAATTGTTTTCCACATCATTTAAAAATGCTCATTAGATTAAAATGATAGCTGAGTATTCGCTTATGGTTTTGTTCATGCAGACATTTCTAAGCAAGAAAATCAATGCACCCGGACCTTCACCAGATTTAGTTCAGTGTCCAGCTGTGTCATTCTTCTGACCTGGGCTTCACTCTTATCCAACAACTCCAGGCTAGAATTTGGGTTTAAGATCTGGTTTTAATTTTGGAATATTATTTGGGCATTTTCTGTATGTAACAAGTCACTAAACTTCATGTATAAGAAGCAGGACATGGCTGGAGGTGAAGAAGTGTGTTTATTGTAGAAAGAGAAATACACATTATAGAGTGTTGTAAATATATTAGATCTTTCTGCAGTGGTATATACATATGTACAGAGTGCACCTATAGAGACAGTCTACTGGATTAAACAGTCTTCATGTGGTCAGTGTGGTCAGCTTCAGGGATTCAGCTTCATGTATTCCTCAGCCCAGGGAGTTTCAGGATCCACACACCAATTCCTTCCAGCGACCGTGTGAAAGCTGTGATGAAGACAGAATAGGAAGAACACGGTTCATTACTGATCTAGAGTCAGTCAGTTTCCATAGTTAGTCCCCAAAACAGCAAATTCAGAGGTAGAGAGACATTCAGTGACCTTTCCAGACAGGTGATACTCACATGACGCCTTTTAAGGGGCAGTCGCTCCTGGTCCACTTGTAGGATTTGATGCGCCACACGGGGATCTTTCCCTTCATGAAGTCAAAGCAGCAGAGGTCTGGGGTGTTAGCGCCTCCAGTACCTGAGAGGAGTACAGAGTTTCAGTCTCACAGCACAACAGAACAGATAGAGACTCCAGCAGTCTGTCAGGGTCGGACAGATCTGAACAGAGTGATGGACACTCACCACTGCAGGTCTGGTGTAGAGAGCAGAGCAGCAGCACCACCAGCAGAGCAGACAGGGTCCTCATTCTAGCAGAAGAGAGTTCACCCAGAGAGACGGAGCTGAGGAGAGGAGAGAGGAGTCCAGTGCTGGATGAGTGACCAGCACTCCTTCATTTATACAGAGATGGAGCAGGACCTCCCCCATGACTGAAATCCCCTAATGAGGTCATGTGTAGCACGTTTCTAAGTAGGTCTGCCTCCGATACATCCTTCCTCTTCTCTCTCTGCCAACATCACATCTGTGTGTTAGAACATCCTCAGCTATTTACAGACCGTATAGAACCTAACCTCAGAAACTGTGTTCTATATCTAGAACACATATGTGACCGCGGGGTTTCCGAGACAGGAGCTGATCGAATGGACACTGAGTGGAGATAAAACGTAGGTACACACATACATACACACTCACACACACACACACTCACACACACACACACACACTCACTCATCATGAGACATAGGTATGAGCTAAGTTTCCGGCTCGACCGCGCATGTGGCGTAAGCAAGGGCGGGCCTTATCGCTGTACCTGACTGACTATATAAGCTCGTCCTGGATGGTCTGACCTGCGGAGTGATGCCCTCCATGCCCTGGTAGTGCCAGCACGATTGGCAGACGGCTGCACAGCGCTTGCAACACAGTCCGACACTTCTTTCTGGGTGCAAATATTTGTTTTGATGATGAGTGTACATCTACTGTTTACAACCACACACTTAACTGCACACCTGGCTAACTCGACATACTGTACTCTCCAGTGCGTACACACCTAACAACATCTGCCTTACTTGAACTGTGTGTTCTCTCGTCTTTCCCAAGTTGAAGAGTGGATAAGAGAAATAGGCCTCTGTGTCATGTCATATTTATACCCCAGGGAAACAGGAAGTGATGAATTACTAATTAAAGGTTCCTAGATACTCTGATCAACTTTGTAAACTACAGTAGGAATGACAGAAATGCTTCAATTACATTTATTTTCTAGGACTTGTTAGGGGTGCCAATAATTGTGGAACAGGTGATTTTATGAAAAGTAGTGATTTCTTAGTCAGGGATTTCTTTTAATTCATTTGAGTTAAAGGTTACACTTTTCTACAGTTGTCAGTTTGAGATTATGCTTCTGAAATAAAAATTGAATTTATTTTAAGGCTTTTAACACATCTTAACGAGTGCCAATAACTGTGGAGGGCGCTGTATACTATAACAAGATAGATAGATAGATAGATAGATAGATACTTTATTGATCCCAAAGAAATTTTAGCATAACACGCCACAAAAACATCAAGTACATCAAATCAGACGCTGTATGTGGAGAAAGTGTGTTTATTAAAGAGAAATATAAATTTCATACAGTTATTAGATATTTTCCACAGTGGTATATACATACATACAGAGTGCACCTATATAGACAGTCTACTGCAGTAAACAGTCTTCATGTGGTCAGTGTGGTCAGCTTCAGATCCAGCTTCATCATGTATTCCTTAACCCAAGGAGTTTCAGGATCCACACACCAATCCCTTCCAGCGACCGTGTGAAAGCTGTGATGAAGACAGAATAGGAAGAACACTGTTCATTACTGATCTAGAGTCAGTCAGTTTCCATAGTTAGTCCCCAAAATAGAAAATTCAGAGGGAGGGAGACATTCAGTGACCTTTCCAGACAGGTGATACTCACATAACACCTTTGTGGGCACAGTTGCTGCTGGTGTTTGTGTAGGATTTGATGCGCCTCAAGGGGATCTTCACATTCATGAAGTTAAAGCAGCAGTGGTCTGCGATGTTGGGGGCTCCAGTACCTGAGAGGAGTGCAGAGTTTCAGACTCACAGCACAACAGAACAGATAGAGACTCCAGCAGTTTGTCCGGCTTATGAGACTCATATCACAGCAAACTGAACTTCCATAGTTCATGTAACGAGCAGCATGTAAACCTTCTTAAAGACTCGAATCATAATGACGCTGGAGGTTCTGTGTGTTCTGTGTTTATTGATTCTGTGACTTAAAAAAACATCAGCAGTGGTACCAAGATGGCGGAGATGACCTGCTGGAGAGAGCAGAGCAGTAGCACCACCCGCAGAGCAGACAGGGTCCTCATTCTAGCAGAAGAGCATTCACCCAGAGAGACGGAGCTGAGGAGAGGAGAGAGGAGTCCAGTGCTGGATGAACGACCAGCGCTCCTTCATTTATACAGAGATGGAGCAGGACCTCCCCCATGACTGAAATCCCCTACTGAGGTCATGTGTAGCACGTTTCTCAGTAGGTCTGCCACCGATACG
This sequence comes from Semaprochilodus insignis, assembly GCA_034552555.1. NCBI lineage: Eukaryota > Metazoa > Chordata > Actinopteri > Characiformes > Prochilodontidae > Semaprochilodus > Semaprochilodus insignis. The sequence continues at coordinate 11,438 of JAVGWN010000237.1, read as the reverse complement.
TCCTTCCTCTTATCTCTCTGCCAACATCACATCTGTGTGTTAGAACATCCTCAGCTACTTACAGACTGTACAGCACTTTAGAAGATGAACGAATGAATGAATGAACAGAATATCAGATGAATATCAGAAAACCCTGTTCTATATCCAGAATATAAAAGTAACCAAAAATGAGATAACTCAGGAAAACTCAGAGATAGCATGTTAATGTCTCGTAATACCACTTTGTACCTGAAGAGGTGATAGTGAGTCACTGTATTGCTGTAGGGGTGGAATCAGTCCTTAGAGGATGAAGTGTTCTAACCTCTTATCAGTCATGTTGAAGATGCTGCTTCCGGAACCACTTGGAATAACATATTTAATTAAATCCGGGTAATTCCGGAAAATTAGCTGTCCAGTTAATCAGAACTTACTCAGATCACTTTAGTCTGACTTGAATTCGTTAGGTATGCGTTACTCAGTCAAGTATCCTAAAAGCTACTTAACACAGTTGTGTGGGATCAGTTGACACAACATTTTTAAGCCAGTCCAACATGTCATTGTTTAGAGCGTACTGTTTGGAGTATGACTGACAGGTGGCGTCCTCTTGTAAACCGCTCCTGTTTAGTGAGATCAGTACAATAGAGTTCATATAGAAACCTGTAACATGGTCAGCGCTGTGCTACACTTTACTGCCAGCTTCATCAGCAGCCAATCAGATATGGGAAGCATGCCATCGTTCCCTATTCCTCTCTTGCTGTATTCTCTTTCCCAGTCGGGACTTCTGGGGTTATGACATGACCTCCACATAACTCCCATAACTCAGTTAATGATGGAGGGTGTGTGCACTGACTCAGCCCAGTTTATCTTCAGACGTTTTACTGTCTATACTTTATCTGGAAGCAGTAAGCCGAACATACCGGAATGCTGAACAGAGAAGCCGCAAGCAGCCTCATCAACACAGAGACATAACCTCTGTCTCTTCATCCAGTGGGTCTTCTTTGTTTTCTCCAAGACCTGATAGTTAGTGGATTGGAGAAAATCTGGTTCACATCTGTCATATCTAAGTCTATAACGTTTCACAGCCAAGTACAGTGGAAAAATGTTTGTAAAGTGTGTTTAGTGTAGAGTGAATAGTCTACTGTCGATTTCATACAGCACGGCTTAGTATTCAGGTCAGGAACATGGAGAAGCACGGCTTAGTTCTCGGATCAGGAACATATTAACCTATATTGATTATAAATGGCCAGTTATTGGATGTGCTTTTGCTTCTCTGGTTAACTTTTCAGAAGTGACATTTGGACAACAGACTGTTCAATATAACACCATGGAGGGGCCCTCTCGGGGGAAGTGACCAGTGAGCCAGTTTCCTAAGATTAAGGGCGTACTAAAACAACTTGGGAACTTCTTGGGAAATCCCAGCCACCCCTTTATAAACTGGTCTTTGTAATTTCCTCGTATGCAGACTGGGTCATTTACCATCCAACAAAAGTCTCTTTGTTTTCTCATCAAACCATTTGAAATATGACCAAGGAATCTCTAGTGGGAGTGAATGGATAAGATAATTGAATTTGGAATTTTATTTTTTTTTTTCCAGCCAAGGACAATTTCAGAGTTGCCCATCTGGATCCAGTTCTAGCTCAGACACAGTGAGCGTCAGGCTCATAAGAACAAGGTCAAACAACAAACACATGGGACGACACAGCTACAGACTGGCAGAGGGCCAAAACCATCCTCTACTGACCATGATGACCGTCATCTCACCCGAACATCACTTAACCACCATAAGATGACCTCAAGTGACCTACAGACAGCATGGCGAACGGCAGCTGGGGTGAAATGCACAGCGAGCACGGTTCCAAACAAGCTTCTGGAAGCGTTTCCCAAGCCAATCCCACGAAAAGTCCATAGGTCCATAAGTCCTCAAGTCATCAAGTCCATAAGTCATCAACGTCTGTCTGTCTTCCAACCTGGGCTGCCGACTCGCAACCCTGTGTGCCCGTTCTATTACACACTTCTTTTCCACATCAAGTAATTCTGGAATCAGTTTCTCCAAGAACTTCACCGCATCTCCTCCTTCTTTGCCCTTGGGAACAATGAAGTGAACATTATTGCACCTCAAGCGAAGAAAGAGCCTGTCATGGTCTTGAGGTATCGGGGTCTACCTATTTTTGGACTCTATAGAATGTTTAAGTTGGGAGTTCCTGTCCGGAGTTTCAGGGACCTCTTCTTCCTGTTCTTCCTTTCCCGTTTTTCTTGAATTCCGAACTGGTGATGTCAATCCCAGATGTTTTCTATACATTTCAAAACAACCAGCCTATATAAGGGAGAAATTTTGGGCTGAATGGGAGATTGGGGAAAATCAGAAGGACCATTCTCCCAAGCAGTCCCATTGTGCTTGGATGGACGCTGTTCTTAATCTTGTAATAAACATTTTTATATTCAAGCAAGACGGTGTCAGCGGAAGCCCTTTCTTCACCATCTGCACGACATCACATCTCTTTTTTAAGTTGGCAGATTCAAGAAATTCCACTTGTTTCTTAACTGCACCCATCCTTGTAATTAAAGGGGAAAGTTTTGCTTCCACGGTTGCAGTAGTGCGACGTCTGCTAAACCCTCCAGGTCACTAGAAATCTTTCTTAGTGCTACACAGATATTCCCAATATCCTGCCCGAGGTCTCGTACCTGTAGCTCACAAGCTGCTCGGGGCCCATCACCGCCATCTTGCTCAAACCCAACACAAATCTTACTGGGAGAATATAATATATAGGATAAACAGAGTGGAGCGATACGGAGCTCTCCACTCCCCGCATTGCGTCACGTGACTCCCCCTAAATTTAGTGTTAAATTTTGTTTCATTTGTTTAAAGACTGAAGAAGAAGAGTAGAATTATCTACACAACCATCACAAACCCGTCACACAGTGGATGAATGGGTGAATTTTGATGGGAAGTGCTTCTCCTGTGCAGTGTAGCTAAATTCACTGATTTTTGGGCTGAACTCATGTAAGTATATTTCCACGAAACGCCCCCCCACTCTCCCACACACAGCATACACTCACTCACTCACACTCAGCCACTCACAGCATACACTCACCCACTCACACTCACCCACACACAGCATACACTCAGCCACTCACATCATACAGTCACCCACACACACTCACCCACACACAGCATACACTCAGCCACTCACATCATACAGTCACCCACACACACTGCCACATGGAATTGCACACGATGGTCAGGAACCTCAGTAATCAAAAACACATTACTGGGAACAGTCACAGATAACCATGTCAAACCTCATATGCCAATTTCGTATTTAGGCCTTAGTTTCTGTTCCTTTGATGTTCCTAACTGTAGTATATTCTACAAGGGCACAATTAAATAGATGGATTGCAAGCACCAGGCATTCACCCACTCAACCATCCAATCAGAAGCAACAATCAGCTCCTCCAAGAACTTCACCACATCTCCTCCAGTGAAGAAAAATTATTGCGACATGAGCAATTTTCCAAGGCATCTGGAGAAGCATGAAGCTTCATTCTTTCTTGGCAGGTTTGAGAAATTCCACTCGTGTCTCAACCGCGTCCATCATTATTAAAGTGGAACGTTTTGCTTCCACCAATGCAGTAGTGCAGCGTACCTCCAGGTCACTAGAAATCTTTGTTAACGCTGCATAGATATTCCTAATATCCTGCCCGAGGTCGCGTACCAGCTCCGGGCCCATCACCGCCATCTTGCTCCACTGCAAATTCGGGTCCATATCTCCACAAACAGCTGAATTTTTCGACATCTTTTCGTTCTCGTTGAGTTTACCAATCAAACCCAACACAAATCTTTAGACAATTATATAGATGGATTCCCAGCACCAGGCATTCACCCACTCAACCATCCAATCAGAGGCAACATGGCCTGACTTTTTGGTAAGCGCGTGTTCTACAGACTTTGTCCAAAGTTCTGTTGTAGGTGGCTCAAATAGTGTTTCTGTTTTTTTTTTTATTTTATTTTTGTCATTTTACGAATTTCAAAACACAACGAAGGGCTGAGTGTATTAACGATTATGGATACAAAGAGGGAAGGGGAAATAAAGTGGGGGAAAAAGAAACAAAAACAGAAAAAAACAGTATAAAATATAAAATATATATATGCAACAGGCTGTCAAACAGAAACTAGTATCCAATAGCTCACATGGTCATTTACAGGCTTAGGGGATTACATAGTATATATAATACATACCTTATACTTAGCTATCTAACTTACGGTGTTCGGCTCGACAGGGCAGGTTACGATCCATGTTTTCCAGTACTGTGCAAAGCATTCCATTCGTAACTGTAACATAAATGTAAATTTTTTCATTAAATGAATTTCGTTGACAATTTCAATCCAGCGTTTCTTTGTTGGGGATCCTGTTACATCCATTTTTTTGTTATGGCCTTTTTACTAGCTGCCAATAATATTTTAAGGAGATATTTATCATCCTTCCCTACAAACTGAAGCTTCTTCCCAAAGTAAAACTTCACAAAGGACAACTCAAACTTAATTCTACATAGATCACTCAATGCAATTTTAATGTCTTGCCAATAAGATACAAGTACTGGATATTACCAGAATACATGTATGTGATCAGCCATCTGTGCACCGCATTATCTCCAGCACCATCCGTTCTGGCTTTCCTTTCTCCTCCAGAGCTCTTCTTTTAGGAGTATAAAAACCTAACCAGACAGAGACTTTCCATCTACAGCAGCCATCCCAGTCTTCATCTGAAATCTCTATACCAGATTCTTTTTCCATTAAAGCTTGATTTATGCAGCGGAGTGTGTTTTGGTTGCCTGGATACTCCTGTATATACTTGAGATCAATGTCCTGTGAACTCTCAGTTTATAGACATTAATGAACACCCAAATCAAGTTATCTTTGGGTATACAGATCTTTCTTCATTCTTTGTCAAAGTAACTTCTAATCTGTCAGTATCTGTAGAAATCTTGCTAAGTGAAAATCTTCAGCCAGACAAGATATAAGATTCAAACTCCCTCTGTAACTATTGTACAACAGGCTGTTATTCCTTTTCTTGTCCATTGTTTAAATCCTGCATCTAATCCAGCTGGTTCAAACTGTTGATCATATCCAACCCACCATAAAAGTTTTACCTGATCAATAAATCAAGCTCTGTACCATGCTGTCAAGGTCAGATTTGTCCATCTGTTTAGATTCTTGCTGACGTTAATATCTACACTGCTATTCGAAGTGATGACTGTACTGGAGTAGAGATCTGTGCTAGCTTGTAAGTTTTCCATCAAGCTTCACACTCTGGGTTACAGCAACAAGCTTATATCTTATAAACCTTATAAACCTTATATCTTATCCTGGGCCTTCCTCCACTCCATATAAACCTCAATATCCATTTATCCCATTCCCTAAATTGGCTCTGGGGAATATGGACTGGTAGTGACTGAACAAATACAACAGGTGGGGAAGAATGCTTATTTTTATGACTTCTATCCGATTTGACATATCTGAAGGCAATACTGACCACCTATCAATATCTGACTTTATTATTTTTTTTAATTTATGGGGCCGTAGTTACTCTGGTATAAATTCATTGTATCCTTTGGTAAATTTATTCCCAAATATGTAATCGAGGTTGTTTCCCATTTAAAAGTATGTTTTTCCTTAATATCTTTTACCAGCTGATATTTACAGTATATGTGAGGATGTGTGTTTTGGTTATATTCAGTTTGTATCCTGAGAGGGATCCAAATTGTTCTAGGAACATAAAGAGCTATACTGGAGTCAGGGTCCGACAGGGACAGGAGGACATCATCTGCATATAGACAAATCTTATAATCCTCCCTTCCATATACCATACCCTTTACTTTAGTGCTTTCCCCCACAGCCTGAGCCAAGGGCTCAGTAAAAAGCGAAAACAAGACCGGAGACACCGGGCATCCCTGTCGTGTTCCTCTGTTCAAAACTGCATTCGGTAGATGACCATTAACCCTTATTCTGGCAACTGGTGAGGTGTAAAGTGATCTGAAACAGAAAAATAAATAAATAAATAAAAACAAATATATAAAGTATAATATATATATACACAACAGGCTGTCAAACAGAAACTAGTATCCAATAGCTCACATGGTCATTTACAGGCTTAGGGGATTACATAGTATATATGATATATACCTTATACTTATCTATCTAACTTACGGTGTTTAGCTCGACAGGGCAGGTTACGATCCATGTTTTCCAATACTGTGCAAAGCATTCCATTCGTACTTGTAACATAAATGTAAATTTTTTCATTAAATGAATTTCATTGACAATTTCAATCCATCGTTTCTTTGTTGGGGAATCCTGTTACATCCATTTTTTGATATGGCCTTTTTACTAGTTGCCAATAATATTTGAAGCAGATATTTATCATCCTTCCCTACAAACTGAAGCTTCTTCCCAAAGTAAAAATTCACAAATGATAACTCAAGCTTAATTCTACATAGATCACTCAATGCAATTTTAATGTCTTGCCAATAAGACACAAGTACTGGATATTACCAGAATACATGAGGTCAGCCATCTGAGCACCGCATTGTCTCCAGCACTATCCGTTCTGGCTTTCCTTTCTCCTCCAGAGCTCTTCTTTTAGGAATATAAAAAACCTAACCAGACAGAGACTTTCCATCTACAGCAGCCATCCCAGTCTTCATCTGAAATCTCTATACCAGAGTCTTTTTCCCATTAAAGCTTGATTTATAGAGCTGAGTGTCTTTTGGTTACCTGGATACTCCTGTCGGATCTGAGCCTGACGGATTCATCCTGCCCCACCTACTCTTTCCCACTCGTGACTCAAAAGTTTGTCCTTCTTTTTAGGTTCCCTTTGAGGTGCCTCCGGTTTGAATCCATGTTTCTTCGTATCACTTACAGCATTTGCTGCATTGTGGTATGATTGAGAGCCGCTTTCCCAGAAAACTTTTAGTTTGGCTGGGAATGGGGTCTGGAATTTTATCCCTCTGTTTCGCAGTGCCCTTCTTATCTCGCCATATTCTCGCCGTTTCTGCAGAATCTCAGCCGCGTGGTCATGATCAAAGTAGACCCGTTTAACCTCTTTCTCTCTCCAAGCCACGCGCAACACTTGCTCCTTAATCCGGTAATCCAGAAAACAGACTACGAATGACCGGGGTTGTGTCCCTCCTAGTGATGTTCGATACCACCGGTTTCCTTTCCGATCCGATACTGAGTAAAATTCAGGCTGGTATCAGCGATAACGATCCAATATTGATACTTTGTGCAAATACACCTAACGTGTCTGGTAAATGTAAAAAAAGTAGTGTATATCAAAACATAGCTTCATAAAGAATACAAGACATCAGAGTAATTTATTTATTTATTTATTTATTTTAAACTCTGAAGTATATTGAGGTAGCGGCCTCATTTACGATATAGCCAAGCTAATGCAACAACAGAAAAACCAGAGGACACAAAATGAAAATCTTGTTTCAAACACAAAAAAAAGAGAAAAGAAGTAAAATAATAAAACCATTAAAATGAATTATTGTTTAATTATCAAGAATTACTATAAAAATGAAAACTTGCATCTTAATTCAGGTTACATGAACACGTTACCATGAAAACTGTCACGCGTCCGGGTCTCCCGGTCACCACCGATCTCCCGGACTCCGTTTCCCAGAGTGCACTACCCGATGACATCACACTCACATGTCCCCTGTCATCCAATCAGTCACGGTCTGGTTCGCTTGAGTTTTGATTAGCTTCATCTGTCATCGTTTACACGCCTGCATATAAACCCCCTTGCGCGCGCACACACACACACAGCGAAGTTTTGCCAAACTCAGTTTGCAATTCTGAGCATTGTCCCTGTGACGTACCTATTACTGGTTCTGACTTCCCTTCGTATCTGACTTCGTATGATAAAACCCCTCTGGCTTTTAGCTCTGCTTGTGTCGTGCCAAGGTCTTTGTGCCTGACAAAAGTACCGAACATGTAAATAACACTTCAACAAAAGCATCCAACACTGACACTTTCCCTCATTCACAAGTTTTTGTTAAGGAACAACAGCATAATTACTGTCTTCCTCTTTAATCTGTTCCGCTTTTTGCTCAGAACCTCTCCTGCCTTTGAAAGGCTCCCTCTGCTGGTACAGAAGCGGCAGTAATTCCCAGGTATCTCACTGTTAGTTTGCTCAGGGCTGGGAAGGTTGGTTCATGTTCTAGCCACCAAACCAGTGCATCCCTATCTCGGGGAATCACTTTTTCTTCTGAGCACCGATGTACTTCAATGAGCTCATCACTGGCAGCTGACCGGTGCTGTTGTCCTGACAAAACCTGCATGTCCAAATCAGTCCATATCCCTCCTTTTGAGACAGCTGAACCTCAGGTTTTGCCCTGAGGCAGAAGGCCCTGAAGTAGAAGGCCATGAGGTAGAGCTAACAGTAGCTGTTAAGCTTGGGCCTAGACTGGGAGCTGCCTGTTCTGTCTGATAGACTTCCTGCACTTCAGAGAGGAGACATTTTTAATTACTTCCACATTGTCTTTGTCTCGAAAACCAAGATGTTTAAACCTACCATCCAGAAACGTACTGGCAGCTAGACAGTGAATGCCCTCAATACCTCTGAATCTGCACTGACATTGCTGTGCCAGTTGTATGGCAAGGGAGCTGCCTTGACATTGACAGGCTGCTATAGCCCTGTGAATGAGTGACACTGGCGGAACCACTTTGGAGACTGAAACATACTTTTCAGCTGAAACTTCCCACATCACTTCCCACGTTCACATGGCCATATTGCATCAACTGTTTGCTTGATGAGGGATAATTCTCCCTCATTTAAGCACAATGCATTCCTCCCTAAAAGGCAGAGGGCTGTGGCCACAGCTTCATTTTGCTCACAGAGCCTCTCCAGGAGGTAAAAAACTGAATTCCAGCGGGTATCTACTGACTGGATTAGCTTGTGCTCTGGCACTTCCAACTGTCTTTCACCACTTCCGGGACGATTGTCCTTTACAATCAAATTCAGTGTATGTGCAAAACATGGATGATGCCTCCATCCAGCCTTGTGCACTGCAGCAACCATATTTGCACCATTTGCACCAGTTATGCTCCATTCTTCTGTGATGTGTTTAAGCGCTAAACTGATATTATCTGCTGCGTGCTGCCCATGAAAATTGTGGGTTTCCGAAACAAATTCCCTCATTTGCCTGTTTTCAATGAGATGACGTTACAGTGAACTATGCCTCTGTGGACACTGAAGTCCACATATCAAATCGGTGAGGCCAATCATTCTCTGAGTGGAGAGTTTTTGAGCCATTTTGTGCCATTTGTGATTTTCACACAGAGGAATTTGTATTCCGCATTTAACCCATCCGTGAAGTGAAACACCCACATACACACTAGTGAACACACACAATAGGGGGCCATGAGCACTCTTGCCCGGAGCGGTGGGCAGCCCTATCCACAGCACCCGGGGAGCAGTTGGGGGTTAGGTGCCTTGCTCAAGGGCACCTCAGTCATTACTGTCGGTTCAGGGAATCGAACCGGCAACCCTCCAGTCACAAGGCTGGTCCCCTAACCTCCAGCCACGACTGCCCATCTATCATATATATCATATATCATATCATATATCACATATCAGTGGTACGTACAACACTAGAAGCATTTTAAGATGCCCTTACTTTGCCTTTACATTCATCAAACATCTTTACAAGATGAGTCTCTCTCTATTTTGGGTCAAGAGCTCTCACGAATCCTTGGAAACCTTGGTCTTCCACTATGGACGGAGGCTGGAGATCCTTCGCAATGATGTCTCCCAGGCATCTTGTGAGTTGTGTTCCTACTCTTGGGGAATCGTCTTCAAACGACATAAAATCATGGGGCAAAACAAAGGATGGGGCTGTTCTGCACGGAATGCTTAATCTTATTGAGATTCAACTACGTGTGTATATATGTCTCTTCAGATAGCCTACAATAAGGGGATACCAACACTTGCTGTTTTATAATACTGGGTGACTCAAATTGAAATTGCCAGTAAAATATTTNCTCATGCAGCTATTTGTTGAAGCATGTATTTTGTATTTTGTTACTTGTTTGATAACCATATTCATTCATTTGAACAACTCCAACAGCAACAGTGCTTAGCGCCGCTTACAGCTCCACATGTTCTCCCTCTGTACCTGGATAGTTCCTGCCTGCAGCACCGAAGGACTCCGCCAGAGACGGCTGTCTTGCCCTAACAGCAGCACCTGTCACTGTGCTCTCCTCTTCTGTCTGCCTCATCATAAATACCTCGAGTTCTGTGTTGTGGTTTAACCGGAGGCGTTTCACAAGGTTTGTTGTGTTGCCACAACTCCTTACCAGTTTTCCACAAACCTCACAAACCGCGTCTTGGCTATTTGTGGAGCTGAAATAGCTCCACACATGGCTCCGTTTACGCTCCGCCATTGTGTCTATCTACAGACTGAGTGACTGACTGACTGAGCAGCGAGCCGCTGCGCTTACGCATTACGCACTTACCCAGGTGGAAGAAAAAGTAGTTCCCACCAACCGCGTATCATTTAGACAAGATCTCAATAGTTTAGTTACTTCCCACTGTGTTCCTGTTAGTGATGTACATTACCTCAAATGACTGAAATATCAGAAGTATTGATATTTTGATTTTAGAGCATAAAGATCTGGTCTCGGAGGTATCGATATTTCATTATCGATCCGCACATCACTAGTCCCTCCATCTTCGGCACAAGAGCTCTGTGAGCACACTGAATGTTTAGCTCAGTTGTGATTCCTAGCTCTGTGCTAAGTAGCCTAGCCACAAAGTTCACCGCATCTCCCTTCTTGGCACCCTCCATAACGCCGTATGGCTGTTAGCTTAGCTGTAGCGACTTTTGTTTATCCAGAGCCTCAAGGAGCGTTTCTGTCTAAGGTCATTCAGTTTTTGCATCAAAACCACTCGTCAAGACTGTATTTCTGAATGAATGGCGATCATACTTTCTTGCATTGGAGATGGCGTCTGGGTGTTAGCCTCTGATACAGGCTCTGAAATTTCACTTTCTGTGCTTTCTCCTGGCCCCTCGTCTTTATCTTTTCGTTGTGTCGACTTCCCTCTGACCTTTCTTTGTTTCTCCCCTTCCATTTTTGGCTTCAGTGTCTAACAAGTATCAGAGATTCTTTAATTGGGGGAAATATTCAATTTAGCTCCCTGGGAGATCAGTCCTTATGCAGCCGTGCTCTTCAGCGCCATCTTGAAAGCCCTCGTGTTTTAATTTCAATAGCTTCTGAACATATAATTATATCGTTTCAAAACAAGTTGTACTGAATCAAGTACCATCTAGACAACATACCACACCTCTTATACTGGCATATTTAACCCCTGCTGGTCTGTAGTGAAAGGTTTTTGTAAATTAATTCCAATAGCTTTTGAACGTTCGATGATATCACTTCACAACAAGTTGTACTA
>JAVGWN010000236.1:0-15220 GCA_034552555.1 Semaprochilodus insignis | reverse complement strand
CCGCAGAGCACAAGCAATACTGCAAATCACTCAAATGTACACTCTTAAACATAAAGGTGCCAGAAAGGGTTCTTTGCTTGTTGCCATAGAAGAACAATTTTCGGTGGATGGTAATGTTTTTGAAAATGGAGAAACAAAAGTGGTTCTTTTTTGGCACTCCTCCAAAGATCCTCATTTGGCACATTTATTTTTGAGAGTGTCTAAAAGTCTTCAGTTCTGGTCCTGTAGCTCAGTTTCCAGCACAGCTGGGTGATTTCCCCAAAGTCAGTTCATGGGGAGCCTGGCCACTTTGTTGCCCTGTGACTGAAATGCCTAATAGCTTGTAATACCTCCACGAGCACCAATAACAGCTGTGATTGGATTTGGCATGGACTGGACAAATTTCTGGATGTAGGCCACATCAATGTTCAGACACTGTTGGTCCAGATTTGGTAGATGCCTTCCCTGGCGTTTTACTGGTTGTTCCAGGTAGTCCCACAGATTTGCAAGAGGATTCAATTTGTCCATCGGATTTTGTGGGCCAGTCCATATGAGTGAATGCTCCTGAATGTTCATCATGCCAATCAGTCACATCTGCAGACCTGCGAACATGAGAACGGCCATCTTGGAATCCCGGGATAGGAATGTTATGTTACTCAGTAAGATGATGAGCAAAAGGCAAAACCTGGCTGTTCCAGCAGTTCAGTTTAGGCAACGTCGTTCAAATATACTGTCACCTCAACCAAAGAACCCAATTCCACGTAATTAAAACACCCCCAGAACATCACAGAGGGGGGCTCATTTTTAATCCAGGGAGCTTATTCGTCACATCCTACCAGAAACAGGACGGAGAAATGCACAAGCATGTCCTGGATGATTAGGAGTAAATGGAGCTAAAAAGTTCTTAGGTGTTCTATAGAAACTTTCGGTAATTTGGGATAGTGAAAGGATGGATTCCAAAACAAAACTTACCAGCATCTTTCCAGTAGGGCGCTAGTAAAGTTGAGCTCATTTGGTGAACAAGTGGTTTGCAAAATCATGAAGGTACATGTTAGAAAGTCCATTTAGTAAGTGCAGATATTAGCACTTGCAAATTAAGCTTTTACAGACGCGCTCCATAGGAATCCATTCATTGTGGACTCACCATGCACAATGAGCACCATGCATGCAAAAACCTGGAAGACCATTGAAGACCATTCTCATTAGAGGTTCACGGATTTCCCTGCTCCAAACCAACTAATCCTGCTAATCAGCAGATCCCTTGAATCTGGTGTAAGCAAAGCATTGAACTGTGCTGTAAACCAACCCCCACCCACCCCCTCCCAGCTCCCCAGACACTAACTGAAGCCCCCTGACGTAAACAGATGCCTAAGTCTGAGTTGCTTTGGTATTTGAGAGACGCAGCTAAACAACACGAAATTCCACATGAGGCATGTCTGCATGTATTGATCCGCTGGCCAAGGGACTGTGTTAGGCATGAGCCACAGAATGATGTCTTTCTGACCTCTGCTCCAAAACACAGGTGCATTATCGCACAACAGATAATGATCTCTGATGTGAACAATACAGCAATAATGGGGTGAGAGACTCCATTCACAGAGATCGTTTCAACCAGGGGTCTTCTTTGTTGTGATCCTTTATCTGGACATGTTGGGGAGTTCCACGGAATCAATACCAGGCTATTTTTAACCGTGTTGTTGCTTCAATGAACAGTTCCCCTGAACAATCAGCTGTTTGTGGTGGGCTTATAATGAATGAATGAATGAATGATACCTCAGGGGTTGCTAGGGGCCAAGCATCTTTCTTTGTATTGAGATAGTAAAGCAATATTAGAAAGCTCAGTGAATGCAATGTTCACCCTGTCCTGAGCTTTAATCTAACTCTGACTTCTGCTCACTGCTCATGTTCATGCACTACCTACTCTAGAGTCAAATACCCTCATCATCAACAGAATAGCTGAACCCAGAAGGAGGTGTGGGATTGCAGTGCTGTTGGGAAGGAAGATAAAGCTTACCAGGAACAATAAATGATGATACATTTAGACTGATATGATCAATATTTATTGAGCTACACATACAGAAGTAGTGTCTCTCAGTATTATCGCAACATACCAGGCGTCTCGGCATGGAGCTGTATAGGTTCCTAATGGTGTCCTGTGATAATCCATCCCATGCAGCTTGATTGTTCTCACACAGTTCCTGCAGATGGTGCGGTAGAGGTGGTGGTGGAGTGACACCAGGCCTTCTTGACGTGCAACACGTGACAACAAACCGTTCATCTTGGTGCTGACCACGGTGCCTCCACACACGGATTCATTGGTCATCTCCACCAAGACAAAAGCGGGACTTGTCACCGCTGCCATTCTGAGTCACTCCATCACAGTCTGGCACGACACAATTGCAGCCTTTGGTGACGTTGACGTGGTGTTAAGGACAGTCGTCGTAACGGTCTGTGTACATGTAGTCTTGCGTCATGCAGCCGTCTGTCAATGGTGCTGGCACTAACAGGATCACTCATGGAGGCATCACTGCTCGCTGAATGTCTGCAATAGTGGCTGTTGGGTCAGTCAGGTACAGTGACAAGGCCCATCCTTGCTTATGTGCGGCCGAGCATGAAGCTTGAATCATCTGCATGTCTCACGATGTCAAGTTTCATTCCTGTCGGTTGATTCATTCTGGGTGCAGCTATTTGTGCAACTATTCTTTTGATGATGAGCGTATATATTAGAGGTGGACATATGGCAGAAATATAACACTGCGGTCCATCAAGAGTATATGTGGTATATTAGGATATGTACTGCTTCAGACTCTCATCAGTTGGAGCTGTTAAGTGTGAGCCTGTACAATCTTTAAGACCACCATCAACATCCATTTAGTTGGGTGTTTCTAAACTTTTGACTGGTACTGTATGTAGACATCCCTCCTAATTTAGGTACTGGAATTAGAGGTGTATAAAATCAAGCACATAGCCAGGCAGTCTCCATACACAAGCACCGGCAGTAGAATGGGTCATACAGAGTCATAGGATGTCACCTTTGCCCCAAGTCAGTTTGTAGATTTCTGCCCCGGACAAGTGTTATCATTGTGAAGCAGAAGTGTCTAGGAGCAACAACAGCTCAGACACAAATTGGTAGACCATGCAAACTCACATAACTGGATGCTGAAGCACATAGCTCAGAAAAATAGCATGTCTATCCACCAAGCTGCCTCTGGAAGCAACATCAGCACAAGAACTGTGCATCAGGACCTTCATGAAATGGGTCTCCATAGCCGAGCAGCTGCACACAAGCAATGTGCAATGCCAAGCGTCGACTGGAGTGGTGAAAAGTGCCGGCACTTGTGCAGTGGAAATGTGTTCTATCTTACAGTCTGATGGAGGAATCTGGGTGTGGTGCATGAATCCAGGAAATCACTACCTACCGGAATGTATATAACCAACAGTAAAGTTTGGTGGAGGGTGATAATGGTGTTTGGGCTCCTTAGTTCCAGTACAGTGTGATGTTAACGCTACATCACACAAAGACATTTTACACAGTTATTTGCATCCAATTTTGTGGTAGCAGTTCCGAGGAAAACCCTTTGCTGTTGCAGCAGGAGTGGCCTCCATAGAGCCCTGACCTCAACCCCACTGAACATCTTTGGGACGACCTCCAGAACATTGATTGTAATCCAGGCCTTCTTGTTCAACATCAGTGTTTGACCTGACAAATGCTCTTCAATGTGAGCACGAATAATAATAACGATAATACACACACTTCAGAGTCTTGTGGAAAGCCCTTATAGCCGTGAAGGAGTGGGGCACGCCGTGTTAACACCCATGGTTTTGGAACAGGTTGTTCAACAAGCTCATAGAGATGTGATGGTCAGGTGTCTGCATACTTGTGGCCACTCAGTGAAATAGAGGAGTCTGAAGTGTCGTTCCTTTTCTTGCTTGCGCAGAAGAGTAGAGCCAGGAGACCGAAAGCTGGAGGTGTTGGAGTAGTTTATTTCTAGGCGATCGCAGTTCACTCACAGCTCTTGTCCAAGACAGTCCAAAGAAAGAAACTTGTCACAGAGTTTGTATACCCCGTTTTATCACCACCTTAAGGCACACAGAGGGTGTGTCCTCATCTAGTGTCAGCAGATGGTCAACTATCCTTCAGGTGGTGACCATTCTCCCAGGGACTCCATCCTGTCGTAAATACATAAAGCTCTGTTCTGGTAATGCAGCTGTTCCCCACATGGTAGACGAATACACACTTGTATAAAAAACAAACTTATTTACAAAACACTGATATCCAACAGAAGTAATATGTAAACACTCCCAGTCCAGGCATGGAAACTAAGCTGCAAAAACAGCCAGTTTTGAATTCATTGTTTATGTTTCTGTAATGTCACACACATCACCACCTATACAGCCCACAGGAGTTTACCACCGTCCACTCATAATGAAGATCTGAGGATTGTTTCAGCTCTTAGTGCTTTAATGAATGAGGCACAATACAGGACCAGGCAGCCACTCAGAACAGAGCTCATTTATCTCAGATCAGTCTTAAAGGCACAGAAACAATAACTGTTTCAGTCTGAGGGATAAAGAGAGGACAGAAAATTAATTAATTAATTAATTCATTCATTCATTCATTCATTCATCTTCGAAGCATCTTCAATTCAGTTGAATTGAATGAAATTTAACTTCAACTGAACTTCAATTCAAATCAACTTTGTTGTCATTATACCAATACAGGGTTGTACAGTATGACGAAACACTGTGTTATACTGTACAACCCTGTATGGGTATAATGACAATACAGTTGAAACGAACTGAATTGAAGATAAGATAGCCTTTTATTATCCCACATGGGGAAATTTGCATAGTTTGCATAGTTATAGCAGCAGAACAGATACAGAACAAGAGGTAGACAAAAGTACAAGTTACAAAATAAGAAATTACAGAAAATAAATAAAATCTCTATTGTTAGGTAAAAATACAAAAAGAAACTATACACATGTACATGTTATTGCACAGATATATATTGCACAGATATTTTGAAGATATTGCAGTTATGATCTCTTATACCAGCTACACAGATACTGATAATGGCAGTCACCTAAATACTGATGGTATAGGGAGTCAGAGTGCATGAGTTAAGTGATGTTGGCAGTCAGTACAAGATGTATACAGGTGATATACAGGTGGTATACAGGTGGTATACAGGTGATGAGGTGCAGCAGCAAATATTTGAAAATAATTAAGTCACACTGAATATATGGATAGAAATGGGTCCATATAGTGTGTCTAGAGCAGTGAGTGTCTGATGCTCTGCTTGGGGAGGTGCCGGTTGTAGAGCCTAACAGCAGTAGGGAGAAAAGAGCTGCGGTATCTCTCATATGAATAAAATAATTAATTGTCTTTCCTCTCTTGGGTGCCCTGACTTGCATTTGACACTCCATCAGTGTCACGCTTTATGGGGGCCCTCGCTATAGTTACTTAGCCCCCCTCCCCACCCGTTCTATAAGAAAGGTAAGCTCAACCGGACAAAATCTCTTCTAAGAATAATGTAGCATACAGGGCCTTTAAAGGAAACGACCAACTGCCTTTTTTTGCCCCACCTCCAGTCTTTATTCCTAAGGTTAAGTCGTGTATTCCCTCTCAGTAAGAAAGCCCGCCATACCAACACCACCTGAGCTCCTTCGATGAGGCGTGAAGGTAGGAGCAGCTTAAGGTTGGTGGTCTGTCAGGGTAATCACCATCCTGTCTGCTTGATGAGCCCAAGAACGGAGGCCGTACTCTCTCAAGTGAAGAGCGGTTGATATCCTGACTCTCCGTATTTTGGATAAACCGTTGTGTCCTCTGGTGACGGTCCTGTCCTTTCGTGCTCCGTGCTGTTTTTCAGTTTTCTAATGGTGTCCTGTGATAATCCATCCCATGCAGCATGAATATCCTCACACAGTTCCTGCAGATGGTGCGGTAGGGGTGGAGGTGGAGTGACACCAGGCCTTCTGGACGTGTGACAACAAAGCGTTCATCTTGGTGCTGACCACGGGGCCTCCACACACGGATTCGTTGGTCGTCTCCACCAAGACAAAAGCGGGACTCGTCACTGAAGATGACTCACTGCCACTCCATGACAGTCTGGCACGACACCATTGCAGTTTTTGGTGACGGTGACGTGGTGTTAAGGACAGTCGTCGTAACAGTCTGTGTGCATGTAGTCCTGCGTGGTGCAGCCGTCTGCACTAACAGGATGGCTCATGGAGGACATCACTGCTCGCTGAATGTCCACCATCATGGCTGTTGGTTCAGTCAAGTAAAGCGATAAGGCCCGTCCCTGCTTACGTTACACATGTGGGGCCGAGTATTTTGGAGAAACCGTTCCCGGCTCTTCGTGCTCCGTGCTGTTTTTCAGCTTTCTGTGCATTATTGATGTTTACCTGCAATCCGCAGCTGTGGATTATGAGATTACTGCAATATTTGATGCGAGGCGATAGCTTTTAATATTTCCCGGCAGGGCATGATAAAAACCAAGAATTCATAACTCGGAGAGACATGAACGAATGACAGGCAGGGGCCGAAAGAGGCGACGGATCCAGATGCGTTCTGATTAGGTCAGAATTGATTTTCTTTGCAGTCCTCTCGGCTGGGAACTCCACAGGCCGGAGGGCCACAGCTGCGGCCCGCACACACATCCACCCCCACACACACACACACACCAAGTGGTCTAGCCAGCTCACTCAGTCACTCCACCACACACAACAGACCCCTCGGTATCCATGGCAACCCTCCAGCACTGACGCCGTCTCACCAATGATCGACTTTGGGCCCAGGGAGAACAGGAGCGCACCGTGAAAAGGATATTGGATAAATAAAGTCTGATACACGAACACACACGGCGGCAAGCAGCGGGAACTTAAAGGGCCCGTGTCCTATGTTCTATGGTTTTCCTCCATGAGGTCCACCTTTGTGCCATCATTCATTTCTGCATGACCATCTTCCATCCTCCCTTTCACAGTACACTGTGAAGTCACTGACGCCATGGATGACTTGAACTCATAAATAACTCGAAACAATCATTCACCTTGACTGTTTAAGGTTCCTGCACGAGGATGATGGGGCTATAAATCCCTGCAGGGTGTGAGTGACAGGATCCATAGATTGGGAAGAGGTGGTACAGTGCAGTGAATGTCTCGTTCCATGTGTGGAAAATGGCTCCAGAGCAGATGTTAATGATTGGCTAAAAGGAGTGACTGCATTTGGGCGTGCCAAAGACCATAGTGTGAAGGAAGTAGCTGAATCTGCAGGTGTATGGAAGCGTACGGTCATACGGGTCTACCAGCAGTGGCTAAAATCCCAGCCTACAGGGAATTCTCCTCGGAATTGTGCCAGGGAAGGCATCCACCAAATCTGGCCCAACTGCACAATTCTATGATGTAAGAGTGTCTGAACACTGATGTGGCCCACATCCAGAAACGTGTCCAGTACATGGCAAATCCAATCACAGCTGTTATTGGTGCTGATGCAAGTACTGCACCCTACTAGGCATGCTATTTCAGTCACTGGTGACTCAGTGTTTGACTGTTCCTTATAGAAAGGCCGGGAAGGTGGGGATAAATAACTATAGTGGGGAACCCCATAAAGCGAAGCCCATGGAGATGCCCATCCCTGATGTACAGTCATATGCAAAAGTCAGGGCACCCTGTTCAAATGACATGTTTTGTGGAGTGAAAATAGCATCTAGAGGGAACTCAAATATGGCTGCAGATTTTAAGTGAACATTTTGCATGTATTTGCCGAATTTAACACACTGGAAAGAAATAGAACATGAAATATGAAATGTGTCATTAATTTTTTGTTTCAGCCAATAAACTTTGAGCTAATAACCTGTAATTGTGCACTACAGTGTATGGTTGTGTGTTCTCTGTAGGGTCATTTTCACAGAAAATTAACGAAACCCCATAAAACTGGCCCAGTGGCACTCATGGACGCACATTAAGTACAGTCGTATGCAAAAGGTGGGTCACCTTGATATACAGAAGGGAGCTCAAATATGGCTGCAGGTTTTAGTGTGCCAGTGTTGTACTTATTTGCCAGGTTTAACGTCCGTCCATCCATCCATCCATCTTCGTATACCACCAAACTAGGGTTGTGGTAACATATTGGAGTTTAACATATTGGAAAGAAATATGCCATGAAATATGAAATTTGTCATAATTTCTTAAACTTTTAGCAAAAATAAATAAATAAATAAATACATTTGTGTTAAAATGTACGGCGGTGTAATGTATAGACATTTTCAACAATACAATCTAGGAACAGCCAAATGTTATCGCTAGCTCAACATGCCAGATGGAACAGCCAGATGTTGGTTTTTGTGACATCACAACAAAATGTAATTTTAATATTTAATCTTTTATTCAGCTTTATTTTTATATGGGACTGTATAAGCTAGGAGGTGGATGGTGGAACCTCTAACAGAGTTCACTTACTCTATTTAAGTGAAAAATATTCAAAGTGAAATGGGCCCTTTAAAAACGGTTGCTGACCCTTTCATATCTTCCATGTACTGGCACTCAGGCTACAGGCATATCACATCTGGTCTATTCATTTGCATAGTATACAGTGTATTGTATATAGAGTGGATATTCTTCAAGTTGTGTGGGTCAGTTTCCCAGTCAGGTAAGGACTTTGTGAACAGCCCTCCCTGTGTTTGTGTTTGCTATCTGTATTCTGTAGTGACTATTTGCAGTACTAAAGTTAAAAACAGTTTTTTCAGGGAACCAAGGGTAAGCTAGTTCCTCTATGGCATTTACATGACTCTGTTTGGGGCATCTGCATCTATTTATTCATTTATTCATATTATTATTAATAGCAATTATTATTATTATTAATAGCTCTCTGTATGTGCTGTATTACTGCAGCAGGGATGTGGCACACCACAGACTGAGAAGTGTGAGGCCACCTCTATTACTTCACATCCACTCATTACAGGAAGTGGAGGTGTATGTCAGGGCTCCATCACAAACCAGGCACACTGACTCCCTCCAGAGGCCATCGGCAGAAACTCAGCACTCGGTGCAGAACTTAAAACTAAAGCAGAGGGGTGGGGGGGCATTTTCACAAAGCCCAGTCTTTCCATTGACCTGGAATGATGTGAACCCAATGACCCCTACCGAGTGATTATCCAGAACCTTCTTCAGGAAATCGTGGTGGACCCACATTAGTCATGCCTTCTTTCATTCATCATGTGATCTGCTTATCCTTTTGGGTCATGGGTGATGGAGGTGATGGAGCCTCCATCTAAATATGTTCAAGCTTATAGCCGTTTAGCCCCACCCATTCACGGTGAAGTTATAAGGAGTGTTTCAGCCTAGACTGTTTTCTGAATGAGGCTCATTACAGGACGGCCAATCAGAACAGAGCTCATTTACCTATATCAGTCATAAAGGCACAATTAAAGGGAACCTATTATGCTTTTCCAGTTCTCTTTACTTTAGTGTGTTGTGGCATGTAAACGTTCTGCAGAGTTCTAACGCCCAAAGTACACGCCAGAGGTAGAAACTCTCTCCCACAGAAACCACTTTTCTCAGCTTCCTGAAATGCCTTGCTGGAATTCCAGCCCTTTTCTCTGTTACAGGGTGATGTCATCACTTGGAATGCCCTCACACAACACACAGAGAGCTAAAACAACTAAAACTGACCACTCTGAAACTAGTCTAGCTCCAGTCTAACTTGGGAAGGTGGATCTACCAGCTTGTTCAACTGGACTTTCAGGATTGGACCCTGGTTCGAACTGATGCCATCATAAGAACAGCCATGAGTGACTTTTCTCAGCTGCCTGAAATGCCTTGCTGGAACTCCAGCCCTTTTCTCTGTTACGAGGTGACATCATCACGTAACACAGTCCTTATTACCTGTCTACCAGCAAGCTTGGAGTGCCCTCACACAGCACACAGAGAGCTGAAACACTTAAAACTGACCACTCTGAAGCTCGTCTGCTCCAGTCTAGCTTAGGAAGTTGGATCTACCAGCTCGTTCAACTGTTCAGGTTTAACCTGATGCAGTTCAACTCATGCCATCATAAGAACAGCCATGGAGGGGCATAGCTTTTGCAGCTCTGGTTGGTTGACCAGTCAGAGCACACTGGGCTTACTGGAAGGCGGGGCTTAAAGACACAGGAGCTGTAACGGAGCGTTTCAGACAGAAGGTGAATACAGATGTACAATATGAGGAAAATATTGTGTTTTGGGAAAACTGAAGCAGGTAAATCTATTCTAGTAGACCCCATTTTTTGCTAAATTTTTGCTAAATTTCCTTCGGGATCAATAAAGTATCTATCTATCTATCTATCTATCTATCAAATATAAAATTATCCATATTGAAAATTAGCATAATACCTCCCCTAACAAATCAAGAAGTAGGAAAAAGGTGTTGTTTCTTTTCTTGCTTGCACAGAAGGGTAGAGTCAGGAGACTGAAGGCTGGAGATGTTGGAGTAGTTTATTTCAAGGCGATCGAAGTTGGCTCACAACTCTATCTTGTCCAGTCCAGTCCAGTCCAGTCCAGTCCAGTCCAAAGACAGAAACTTGTCACAGGGTTTTTATACACTGTTTCACCACACCCTTAATGTACAAAAAGAATGTGTCCTTGTATGGTTTTACCAGATGGTCAGCTCTCCTTCAAAAGATGTTTGACCTATAACCTGTAGAACCCTGATGGCAACATTCTCCCAGGGACTCCGCCCCGTCGTAAATGCATAAAATTCAAGTTCTGTCCTGGTAATGCAACTGTTCCCCACATGGTAAACTTATACACACTTGTATACATACACACTACAAAAACAATGATATCCAACAATGGTACAAAATACAAGTACAAAAGTACATAATTCAAGACAGATGAAAGACCCAGAGCTGTTCAACTTCAACTGTTGTTCCAACTAGCCTACACATTTCTAGGTCTTGCAGGTTTTCCAGGAGGTATGGGAAAACTGATATGTGATATTGTACTCCCAGGTCATATCATCTGAGCCATTCAACTACAAACAAATTGAGAGAATATTAGCACATGTACACAGCTAGTTAAAAGTAGCCAACTAAATTTATGTTGTTGGTGATCTTAAAGACTCTACAGTCTTACACTTAACAGCTCCAACTGATGAGAGTCTGAACCAGTACATACCCTGATACACCACATATCCTCTTGATGTACCACAGTATGATATTTCTCCATATCTCCACCTCTAATATATATTTAGTGGTGTAAAAACTTTGATCTCTTTTTCTGCACAGTGTAAAAGCTCTAGTTCTCCTTTCAGTTTAGTGAATATTCATGAGGGACCGACCAATAGAATTGCTCCAAACCTGCTTAGAAATAAACCTTGTTCTATCAGCCTCCACTGCAGGTTAAGAAAGCTGGTCCATGCTCCTGTAAAGGTCCATTCTGGAGGGTTTTAAGATGGACTGTATAATTCCATGAGTGCTATTTTATAGTTTGATGTCTAAGTTTTTAGTCTGAGTTTTGACTCTTATTCTGAAGTAAATCATGAAGATAAACATAAGAAGAACCTGCTATGAGGAGCCATGTCTAGACTTTTGACTGCTAGTGTAGAACGACAATCAAAGCTGCAAATAAAAACAGGAGAGTGCCGTCAGGGGAATGGAATGGATATTGACTTTTCTCCCATTGACTGTCATTCTTTTTATCATTCCTGCCATTTGGGCTGGAAGATAAAACAAATATGAGTTTGGTCGCTGTATTAGAGGAGGAAAAAATATCTCTGTGGATGGAACATCGATATGATCACGCCAGCACCATCACAGCTTGAATGACGCAGATTTGGATATTGGAAATTCTTCCTTCATCAGAAGGGAGGGGGCGTGTAATGTTCCAACACCATCCTGCTGAGGTGCTACTAAATGAAATAGGAAATGTCAGACCACGCTTAAACACCCTGGAGGGCACAGCACGCTCCTACATTAATTTTTGTGTGTGTGTGTGTGTGTGTGTGTGTGTGTGTGTGTGTGTGCGAGTGGTGATATGTATTGAATTCACAGAAGGCTTGAATGTCTCCTATGATATTCTGATGTTGTGGGGACCTTTGTGTGGTTCCTTTGGAGAACATGTCCTTACACTAGAAGGCAAAGCATCAAAGAGCCTTTTGATTCTAAGGTTAGGCTTAATGTTGGCTGTTGGTGTGGCACAGCTATATTTAGCTACAGCAATACAGACGTCAAAGTAAAATACCCTACAAAGGCCTCATATGCATACACGCTTAACACCTGCAACTGATGAGATGTCTGCAAAAATACACTCATTGTCAAAATAATAGTTGCACAAGTAGCTGCACCCAGAAGGAATCAACCAACAGCCTATGTGATATAAGCAAGGATGGGCCTTATCATTGTACCTGACTGACCCAACAGCCACGATTGCAGACATTCAGCGAGCAGTGATGCCTCCATGAGTCATCCTGTTAGTGCCAGCACCATTGGCAGACGGCTGCACAACGCAGGCCTGCATGCATGCACGCACTACGTTTCCAAACACTGCAAGGGTGTCGTGGCAGATTGTCATGAAGTGACTCAGAATGGCGGCGGGTCATCTTCAGTGACGAGTCCCACTTTTGTCTTAGTGGAGACGACCAACGAATCCGTGTGTGGAGGCACCGTGGTCAGCACCAAGATTAACGGTTTGTTGTCACGCGTCACACGTCCAGAAGGCCTGGCGTCACTCCAACTCCACCCCTACCGCACCATCTGCAGGAACTGTGTGAGGATATTCAAGCTGCATGGGATGGATTATCACAGGACACCATTAGGAACCTCTACAGCTCCATGGCGAGACGTCTGGCATGTTGGGTTAGCTTGAGTTTATATTATAGCGCACAATGAATCACGTGTGTCAGCAGTAGGTGACTTTAAGGGGGAATTCCACCGATTTTGGTATAATCCAGAGGGTGAGATGTAAACAAAAGAGTACAGAGTGATTTAAGGTTCCTTTGTGGAGAAACTTACAGACTCTGATTCGTTTACAGTGGTGGTGGTAAATGGAATCGGGGTCACCATGTCTACCACACACATATAGGCCTTGTATTTACTATCTAAACCACCAGTGAACCTACACGAGTCTTCCGAGTGTTTATATGCAGTACTGATGATGGTAAATTAGCGGTCAATCAGAAAAAAGAAGTTGTCTCTGGGGACTGTTCTGCCTCACAATGTCCTGCATGTATCCCTCTGCCATGAATTGTTTAAAAATAAATAGATTTAAATACATATTACACAGAAACATTATCATAAAACAATGTGGATCATATATCTAACCCATGGCTGGATTACTGACCGGGCCAGTGGGTCCAGCGCCCAGGGGCCCTTGAGGTCAGGGGGCCCCGGGGGGGCCCTGGCCCAAAACATTTTGCGATGCCTATCAACATTTATGACACAATATATTTTTATTTCCGAGGGCCCTCCATTTTAATGATCCTCTGATTATTAGGGACTTTGACCCCAGGGCCTCTTGGGGGCCCTAGCCATGCTTTTGGGGCCCCTAGCCATGCTTTTGGGGCCCTTAGCCATGCTTTTGGGCCCTAGCCATGCTTTTGGGTCCCTTATGAAAATGGATGAGGCGTTGTGGCACTGCTCTGACTTCGACTTCTGGCTGTTAGGGGTCCTAGGAAAGAGGGGGGCATATTTTTAGAGGGCCCTGGTTATGAGAGCCCCTACCAGGGGGCCCTAGAGAAGAGCAGGGCATACCATCAGAGGGCCCTTGATCACGAGGGCCCCTGCTATGGGGCCCTTGACTTCCATAGAAATCGTTTACCATGGCTCCTTGACTTTCTAGGGACCTACAAATTGCCAGGCAAGCTACCATATTTCACAACAGACGTTTTGTTGCAAATATGCGATTCAGGCCCTTACTTAATGTTTCTGAATTTGTATTGTTTCAAAATTATTATGTTCAATTTCTCTTAAGTGCAGAGACACAAATTAATTTAGCAATTTTGCAATTATTTAAATTTAAGACAAGCAATTTGTCTGATGACAAATTTGCCCAGGGGCCCAGACTATCCTTGATCCGTCCTTGATCTAACCACTTCATGGTAACTTTCTGTGAGGTAGACGTCTGGTTCCACCACATCACCACTGTGAACAGTTCTGACCATTTATGTCTCTCTACAAGAGAGCACTTCACACCAAATGACTCTGAACGACTTTGTTGGCATGTTAAGCCTATCCCAGCGCTAACATGGCAGAAGGCAGGAAACACCCCGGACAGGCCACCAGACATACACATTCACTCGCACCTAGGGGGTAATTTAGCATCTCCAGTTCACCTGACTGCATGTCTTTGGACTGTGGGAGGAAACCAGAGCACCCTGGGAAACTTCACACGGAATGGACCTCGGACGCCCCAGCTGGGAACCAAACCCAGGCCCCTCTCACTGTGAGGCAACGGCACTACACACTGTGCCACCGTGCCGCCCCCCACCTTCTGAGCTTCAGAAGTGCATATTAATACAATGTAAAAGCAAATTTATGCTAAAGGTTATTCCTGTTGCTACCTATGCGGCATCAGCGGTCCAAGGTCAGCAGGAGCTTCTGTCCTGGCTGGCAGATAGAGCATTAACATATTTCCCCAACAGACCCCCTCCAGCCCCTAACAGGACCTCCTTTGATCGCAGACCACAGCTACCACCCATCACTCCCTCCTTCTGTCCTCACTGCTTCACCCTGCAAGCTTCCAGTCGCTCCGATGAAGTGTAATGAGTGTACTGGCCCTGTTCAAATGACTGAGATAAAGTGGGCGTGGACCTTTGGGCCAAATGAGATTTTTTGTAGGGTCCGTTCCAGCCTAATGTAATATTTCTGGTAGTAATAGGACAAGGCAGTAAAGGTCACATCTAGTCTTCAGCGGGCGGGGGTATTTCTGGCTCTCTTCTTCGGCCTCAGCGCTGCTGACATTTCGTATTCTGTGCACACAAAAAATATTCCCAAATAAGGTTACGGCTTACGCTCCCCTCCGCCGCAAGAAGTAATTGACGGCTTGACACTGGAAAACAAAAGCTCTATTCATAATCCCAAATTGAATTTAGTAACATCCACTAATGCCACTGCAGGAGCAGAGGGAGAGGGAGAAAGAGAGGGGGAGAGGGAGAGAGAGAGAGGGAGAGAGATAGAGAGACAGAGAGAGAGAGACAGACAGAGAGAGAGGGAGAGACAAAGAGGGGGTGAGAGAGAGAAAGAGAGAGGGGAGAGAGAGAGAGAGAG
>JAVGWN010000235.1:0-15275 GCA_034552555.1 Semaprochilodus insignis | reverse complement strand
CTCCAGAATGGAGCTTTACAGGAGGATGAACCAGCTTTCTTAACCTGCAGTGGTTTATTTCTAAGCAGGTTTGGAGCAATTCTATTGGTCGGTCCCTCATGAATATTCACTAGACTGAAGTTTTTACACCACTAAATATATATTAGAGGTGGAGATATGGAGAAATATCATACTGTGGTACATCAAGAGGATATGTGGGGTATCAGGGTATGTACTGGTTCAGACTCTCATCAGTTGGAGCTGTTAAGTGTACGACTGTAGAGTCTTTAAGATCACCAACTACATCCATTTAGAGGCGTGTACCTAAACTTTTGACTGGCAGTGTATACAGTAGTTGCATATGCACTCCTGGTTAAAGGCCTGTTATGGCATATTTAACGTGTTATGGATGTTCCATAATTAGTTCAAACATTGCTTTGCATGCCACTGTACCCTTGGTGTGCATGTTTCGGTGGGCTATTAGTCCTAAGTTTAGTTAGTTAGATACACTGTGGGATGTTACCCCATCTCTGGTCACTGGGTTTATGATGCTGAGCACATGCTTGGTGATGAGCGTTAACCCTATAGATGGCAGTAAGGCCTATCACATGTCTCTGAGGCATGCTGCTGTTATCCCCAGTTTATTATGTGTGTAGGTATTCGACTACGTGCTCGCATGATGCATGTTCGCTCGCCATGAAACAAACCGTGTGATGTGGATGCCTCGCGCAGAGGTCAGGCGGTCCACTGGCTTGGTGTAGGATCTGCCGCATTCGTCATCTGGAATAACAGAGCTGTCATCATGAAGTGCAGAACAACCTGTAGCATCATAAATCACAGTTAAATCATAATTAGATACCGTCTAGATATATGCATAGGTGGTTAACCTGGCATTGCTGCTCTGGCAGGTGCTCAGTTAGGCCTTGTTTGTCTGTTTTGGAGGGGAACCCCACCAAAGTTTAGCATGGTGAAGATGTTGGTGTGAAATGCTGTGAAGCTTAGATTCAGAACTCTTCACAGTGGTGGTGAATGGAACCAGACGTCCACCTCTGAAAGCTCCCTCACATTTTAGCATCATCCGTGTTCCATATAAACATTCCATATACAAACTCAGAAGACACCTGCGGGTTCGCTGATGGTCTAAACGAAATGGCTATGTTTGTGTTGTAGACATGGAGACCCCCGGTTCCCATCACCACCACTGTAAAGAACACCTGAACACCATTTCACACCAACCCCACTCGCCCTGTAAGCTAGGGAAAGGTACGGCTCATCACCGTTGGCCTGTTTGGGCCTTCATTTCTAACAGGCTGCCGCCGAGTTCATTAATAATACCTACAAGACTCACTGATAAATACAGCCCGTCTTCCCCTGTGGACATTTACCCTGCCCCCCTCCTACCCTGCCACAGCTGAGGCGCCCCATGTTGGCCCTAGGCTGGCCCGTCGCCCGTATCTGAAACCCAACTCCATGTTCTCCTAAATGCCGTCAGTCTTACAGCACTGGGGTAGAAAGCTTGTTTATCACTGGGGCGGGGATCCGAGTATTAAGTGCTGGTAATAAAATCTCCTCGGGCAAGACTATCTTTCCGTACGCGGCAGGCTCTCGAAGCTTTTCCAGGAATTTCGGCGAGGTTTGAAAAGGCGTAGCAGTAGCCCAGGAGCTGCGATAGCTGCTGACCCAGAGGTGCTAAGATGCCTTCAAAGTGGCACTTCCACAAGAGTTGTGAAGCTGTGCATGCGAGTAGGGGGGTGGTGACAGGTCTGCTAATGCAAAGCCGGAGCGAAACCAGTTCCATCTCCAGTTTGTGTTTTCCATTATATCACGGCACAGGGAAAAATGAAAATGCCCCAGGATAACATGGAAAGGAAATCTTTTTACATTGACTTCCATTACATTCCTTCTCCTGCAAAAGTTAGCGGGTAGGAGATGCAAAGTTTTTATTTCCATCAAAACCAACGACACTGATAAGGAGTTGTTTTTGGTTTGGACATCCGGAAAGTTCTTCAAACTCTCGGAAAGTTCTTCAAACTCTAAAAAGGCTCTTCACATGTCGTTAACCAAAACAATATCCACTGAAAGCTTGTTTAGGGAACCAAGAATGGTTCTACTATAGCATAAAGCAACAACAAACCGTTCATCTTGGCGCTGACCACGGTGCCTCCACGCACGGATTCGTTGGTCGTCTCCACCAAGACAAAAGCGGGACTCGTCACTGAAGATGACCCGCTGCCGTTCTGAGTCACTCCATGACAGTCTGGCACGACACCGTTGCAGTCTTTGGTGACGGTGACGTGGTGTTAAGGACAGTCGTGGTAACGGTCTGTGTGCATGTAGTCCTGCGTGGTGCAGCCGTCTGCCAATGGTGCTGCACTAACAGGATGACTCATGGAGGACATCACTGCTCGCTGGATGTCCGAATCGTGGCTGTTGGGTCAGTCAGGTACAGAGATAAGACCCGTCCTTGCTTATGTCACATGCACGGCCGAGCGTGAAACTTGAATCATTAGCATGTCTCACAATGTCAAACCTACACACCAAGTTTCAGTCCTGTTGGTTGATTCCTTCTGGGTGCAGCTATTTCTGCAGCTATGCTTTTGATGATGAGTATGTTTTCCCATAATGCTGACCCCAATTTGACCCCAGTTTGAACTAATCATAGTTAGTTCTTCTGTGTTTATTGCTGTTATTCAAATAATCAATATGATATTCACTAGTCAATAGTGCTTATTGATATATATGTACTGTATTTGCAGCTGCAGCAATGCCTTGTGTTGAGACGCAGTACGGAGCTCTGCCTTATGAAAACAACTACTTCAGCCCCGATTTCCTAAACTCAGGATTCTCCACCAAGCTGGGCATGGACCTCAGTGGCCAGACAGAGCAGCTGTCCCCACCGTTGCTGCCTGGCATCAGCACTCTAGTGGAGAACCAAGCCAGTGAGCTTGACACCTTCTCCTGCCAGTTCACTGCCTCCGTCTCAGCCAACAACCTCAACCAGCCTTTAATCGAGGGCTCAAGTCCGCGTGACCAGCAGTCGCCCTTCAAACTAGACGACATCCAGGTCTACGGCTGCTACCCGGGCACCTTTTCCTTTGGCTACCTGGACGAAACCGTGTCCTCCTGTGGTTCCGACTACTACGGCAGCCCCCTTTCGGCCGCTGCCTCGCCCTCTACCCCGGGGTACCAGACCCAGTCTGCTCCTGGCTGGGACACCCCGTTCAGCCCCTTTACCTCTGCTCCTGGTTGCTGGGTGTCAGATGTCACTGCCGTCCCCCAGCAGCCCGCCTTCTTTACCTTCAACACACCGGTGGAGCAGCCGCAGCAGCAGTCGATTGGAGAGCACCAGCTGCAAATCAGGGAGGAGGACGCTTTTGGACAGATGACCCAACTGCACCATGCATCTCCACTGCATTTCCAGCCCTTGGAGCTTGCCCACAGGGGCTTGGAAAGTCCGGTGTTGAAGGAGGAACGGCGTGAATCTCATCCGTCCCCGAAAACCCGGAGCCCTAACGAAGGCCACTGCGCGGTCTGTGGGGACAACGCCTCCTGCCAGCACTACGGGGTACGCACCTGCGAGGGCTGCAAAGGATTTTTTAAGGTGAGGCGTCTCATAAACCAATGAAGTGCTTCCCTCATATTTGTTCTCCTTTAGATGTAGGCCTTAAACGTTCTTATCGTTCTCGTTGGGGTTCTTCTTTACAGCGCACCGTTCAGAAGAACGCTAAGTACGTCTGCCTTGCCAACAAGGACTGCCCGGTCGACAAGCGGCGGCGCAACCGGTGCCAGTTTTGTCGTTTTCAGAAGTGCCTTGCAGTGGGAATGGTCAAGGAAGGTAATTACGAAGGCCTGCTAACCAGCTTGTCAACCCTTAGAGGTGTAGAGTTGTATCATAATTACATCACTCCATATTCAATTACATAGTCGGTCCATGTCGGCATATTTGAGACTGTGCTTCCAGCGTTCTTCCCTTTGTTTGGAGCTTATTGGCAGTATGTTAATAAAGTTAATAAACCAGTATTTAATGCACTTGTTCATACGTTAATTAATGAGCTCTTCTCTGCTTCCAGTCGTGCGTACGGACAGCCTTAAAGGCCGACGAGGACGTCTGCCCTCAAAGCCTAAGAATGTTCCAGACAGTGCTCAGCCTGTGAACATTACTGCATCTCTTGTAAGGGCTCATATCGACTCCAGTCCCGTACTGGGAAAACTGGACTACTCCAAGGTAAGGGAACTTCATAACTGAGCCTATGAGATGTGAACAGAGTGAATGAGAGTGGGTTTGGTGGGAGGTGGTTCAGGTGGTCTTTACAGTGGTGGTGGTGGTGATGGGAACCATGATGGGGTCTCCATGTCTACAACACACATATAGACACTTTACTGACTATCTAAACCACCAGTGAACCTACACGTGTCTTCTGAGTGTTATAGGGAATGTTGATGATGGGAAAATCTGGAAAACCTGGAAATAATATGTTGGGGAGTTTCTTGAACGCTTTGCAGCAAGAGTAGATTTTAAAAACGTGTTTTAGGCCAGATGTCAGGCACTTAATTAATTAGCAAAATAATTATATGTACATTTTGAAAAATGGGTCAAAATAAATATCTATACATATGTGAGGTTGTTCCATGTAGGGTGTTTCAAAATCACCGGACAAAAAATGAGTCCCCTGTGACTGAAACATACCCCATAGTGTGTAACACCTCCACCAGCACCAATAACAGCTGTGACTGGATTGGGCATGTACTGGACGAGTTTCTGGATGTAGACCACATCAATGTTCAGACACTCTTACATCAAAGAATTGGTCGGTTGGGCCAGATTTGGTGGATGCCTTCCCTGGCACAATTCCGAGGAGAATTCCCTGTACACTGGGATTTTATCCACTGCTGGTAGACCCGTATGACCATACGCTTCCATACACCTGCAGATTCAGCTACTTCCTTCACACTATGGTCTTTGGCACACCCAAATGCAGTCACTCCTTTTAGCCAATCATTAACATCTGCTCTGGAGCCATTTTCCACACATGGAACGAGACATTCCCTGCACTGTGGCTCCTCTTCCCCATTTATGGATCCTGTTACTCACACCCCGCAGGTATTTATAGACCCATCATCCTCGTGCAGCGCCATCTGCAGGACCCTGAAGTTACTACTACCACCTTAAACACACAGGGGGATTTTTTTTGTCTGGTGAGCTTATAGATATCCATCCTAGACGTGTCCTAGACTTTGGAGGCTCAGCATCACAGAAACACAAAACAAAAGCTGTGCGCACGCTAGCATGTTAGCTCCAAGCTAATGTACTAGCCGCTAGCTAGCTGTGACACAGTATTATACAATATGATACACTGCACTGTTACCCCTCACGCTTATTAAGGAATCAAAGGATGTTCGGTCTCCGTGACAACCCCATTCTCAACGCCGTCTTTCCCTTCTGTCCAGTATCAGGAAGATGTGTCCAGCCTGCCTAAAAAGGAGGACGCCAGCGACATCCAGCTGTTCTATGACCTTCTCACCGGGACCATGGAGGTTATACAGAAATGGGCCAAGGCCATCCCCGGATTTGACGCCTTCTGTCAAGAGGACCAGGAGCTCCTGCTGGAGTCTGCCTTCGTGGAGCTCTTCATACTGAGACTAGCTTTCAGGTAAAACAGTCCCACCATCCTAAAGACCCTCATACACACCACCATTCGTGCATGTGACCAGACATGAGAACTGTACTCCTTGTGCTCGCAGGTCAAATCCCGAGGAGGACAAGCTGATATTCTGTAACGGCATGGTGCTGCACCGCTTGCAGTGTGCGCGAGGATTCGGTGACTGGATCGATTCCATCATGGACTTCTCCCACAGCCTCCATCGCATGAGCTTGGATGTGACATCCTTTTGCTGCTTGGCAGCCCTCGTCATCATCACAGGTGAGACTCCTCAGCAGCTCTCTGGAGTGAAGAAGTGAATGTACACTTAGATTCACAAATCAGGACAACAGGGAATCCGACCGGGAGCGTCTGAAGTCAGACGACTCAATCGGTATCACAATATCGGCCTTGGCGATACTGACGGTGCAGAAAGCTGCAGGGTGCGAAGGAGCCCAGTTCTAGTGGCTTATGACTGTACTGTGAGGGCGAGTGTTTGATGAATGAGGGATTTCAGTACATGATTTGGATCAAAGGGCCCATAGCCTATATTACTGTTGTCCTTTTCCGCACCAAAGACGGTCGGAATTCTCTTCTGCATGCTCCCTTTCCAAACTCTCTTCATCACAGGCTGTTTTTGTTACTGTGCCTTTACGGCTGTCCTGTATTGCATTGTGCCTCATGCAAAAAGCAGCCCAGTGGTGGGACGGATGTAGGCTGGACAGGCAGTGTTTATTCTTAGTGACATTACAACAAAAGTCAAATGGAATTTCCAGCTTACTTTCCATATACACTCATCATCGTCAAGAACAGCTGCACCCAGAAGGAGGTGTGGGATTGCAGTACTATCGGGAAGGAATGGACCGATATGATCAATATTTATTGAGCTACACATACAGAAGTAGTGTCTCTCAGTATGGCGTCGGGCCGCCGTGTTTACTAACGATGGAGCTGTAGAGGTTCCTAATGGTGTCCTGTAATAATCCGACCCATGCAGCTTGAATATCCTCACACAGTTCCTGCAGATGGTGCGGTAGGGGTGGAGGTGGACGTGTGACTCATGACAACAAACCGTCCATCTTTGTGCTGACCACGGTGCCTCCACACACGGATTCGTTGGTCGTCTCCACCAAGACAAAAGCGGGACTCGTCACTGAAGATGACCTGCTGCCGTTCTGAGTCACTCCATGACAGTCTGGCACGACACCATTGCAGTCTTTGGTGACGGTGACGTGGTGTTAAGGACAGTCGTCGTAACGGTCTGTGTACATGTAGTCCTGCGTGGTGCAGCCGTCTGCCAATGGTGCTGCACTAACAGGATGACTCATGGAAGACATCACATCACTGCTCGCTGGATGTCTGTAATCGTGGCCATTGGGTCAGTCAGGTTGAGCGATAAGGCCCGTCCTTGCTTACGTCACATGTGCAGCCGAGTGTGAAACTTGAATCATTCGCATGTCTCACGATGTCAAACCTACACACCAAGTTTCAGTCCTGCTGGTTGATTCCTTCTGGGTGCAGCTACTTGTGCAGCTATCTTTTGACGATGAGCGTGTATTACTTTCCATATATGTACAGTGTACAGGGGATTCTGGTGGAATGGCCCTGCCCTTGTATTTCACCCACAGTATGGCCCTAATACAGTGTGCAGTGACGAGCTCTTAACCCTTCCCTCACTATTGCCTTTCTTCTTTGCAGACCGCCATGGACTAAAGGAACCAAAGCGTGTGGAGGAGCTTCAGAACCGCCTGATCGCTTGCCTGAGAGATCACGTCAACAGCAGCAGCAGCAGCACAGACCACAGCAGACCTCAGCTCAACCTGTCCCGCCTGCTCAGCAAACTGCCCGAACTGAGGACTCTGTGCACTCAGGGCCTGCAGCGTATCTTTTACCTGAAGCTGGAAGACCTGGTGCCTCCGCCCCCCATTGTAGAGAAGATCTTCATGGACACTCTTCCGTTCTGAGATCGCTTACTGGAAATGTGTTTCCTGAAATTGGAATAATGAAAATATCGGAAAGGAGGAATAACCCTACAGACGAGAATACCGGGCAAGAGGGAAAACGCTTGCCAAAGGAAACCTACCGCTTCTAGTCCGTCACCTTCTGGGACGTGATCTGAGACACTGTTTTTGTTGTTGTTGTTGTTTATTCCCCACCCCAGTAACTGCCATTCATACCTACCGATTCGACAGAAAACGTCTTGTATATTGTTTTTTATGATGTCAAAGCACAAAATTAGAGGGCATTTCATTTCTGTACGTTTGACTGTGTGTGCGTTTGTTTTTGGTTTGATCTAATTGCTATGCAAATATGTGTTTATATATTCTGTGAATGCTATTCTCCGAGGAACGCAGAACTTCTACAACCACACTCGGTAAATGTGACGCTGGTTTAAAATTCCTCCTCAAAAAGCAAGCAAACGAGACGGTTTGGGAATCTGATCCAGACGACTAAGGAGACTAGGAAGTCTATTTTAGTTCGCATCTATCTCATTACAGGAATGGTTAATATGTCACATACACGTGTGCCAGGTTAAAGGGGAATATCACAGACTTTCTGAAATCGCCGTGTAAAATCTGGGGTTGGGATGTAAACATTCAGAGTTGGTCTGATGTGAAACGGTTCATTGTAGAGAAACATAATTTACAGTCTGAAAAGATAAGAAGGCGTGGCCTAATATTTAAAACCTATTGTTCCAAACAATCTTAGGGGCTGATTATAAAACAATGTCTCAGACATCAGGACATCATACAAACATATATACATGATGTATGATATATGATATACATCCTCTCTATCCAAAGAAAAACAAGTACTATACAGGAAAGGGCAAAAACCTAGTTTAATTCTAATGGAAGTCAATGGAACCAGACTTTTTTCCAAGCAATTTTGGGCCATTTCTGTTGGTCCTTTCATCAAGGAATTTGCACACAGTGTAAACAGCAGCTGCTGTGTTCGAGTGATGCATAAAAGTAAAAATTGCACCAAAAAAAAAAGATAATTCAATACAATTTATACATACTGTTGAATTCTTGGTTTCGAAGCAACAGGGGTAGCTAAAGAACTCACTACATCCAACTAAATTAGGGCCGTCCTGCCTTAAACTGGTGTAAACCAAAACGTTTGATCATAAAACCAGGAGGAACAAACAGTTGCTGAAAGATGGATGTGGTTTTAAGCTAGAAGAGTCAGGGTATAGCTTCCTTCAGGAGCCGGACGCTGGGTAAGATAATGAAAGGCCAACTTAGAAAAGGGAGAAACATTTGTTTGGCTACAGTTTTGACTGTTCGGATTGTTTAGACATTCGGATGAAGAAGCTGAGCGGCTCTTGGTCACTCGTTCAGAGATAAACAGAGATTGTAGCCGTTTGGATTACGAAACACATCCTTAAGAAGGGTGATAGGGTGATAGAGAACGAGTGTGCTTTCAAAGCCTGTAAAACGCTACCACTTAAGCTGGTTCGACTATATAGTGCCTTATGTTGCAAACAGATCCCGTTTCTATTTCTATATGTACTTCAGTGTGAAACCACCACCAGTATTTTGAAACCCAACTGCTCACATGAATTGCTAATCGCAATGAAACGGTTTTCACGACTACGGTTTCCAGTTTAGGAACGCCTGCAGAAATCCGACATGGCTTAAAAAAGTTGTGTATTTGGAAATATGAATACAAATGTATTCAGCTACTTCGATAATGACATATACATGGTTTTACATTGTGTAAAAATGATAGCATTATATATCTACAGTAATATCCGGAAATGCAGGGTTCGAAGCAGTCAGCCTGAATATACAGTCGTTTAGATGCCCCTGGTCAAACGACACGTTGTTGTTCTGAGCGTAAATAAGTGAATGCATCCTCTACTGAGTACATACATATGTGCGCATATATATATATATATATGGTATATATATAAATTGTGGCCTGTGCAGATTTTGTATTTGTTTTTTAGGCCATAAGTTTGTTCCTGTAGCGGATGTGCTAACTTATCTTCACCTCATGAGTCCTCATTTCAAAACACTCTAGACTTTTCTATGTAACCTCATGCTGTAAAAGTGAAAGGGAGGAAACTGGCACTGTGTTGTTTTCTACTGTACCCTTTTGTCTGTTTTGTTTTTTGTTTTCGTTTGTTTTGTTTTTTGCGTCCACTGATATCTAAACTGGACATGCATTGAAATGTCTAAATCGAGCAGCTATGAGCACTTCAGGCAGCATTCTTAAAAGGGATACTCTTTTGTTGGATTTCGTATGTTTGTTATACGAGTGTGTGTATATGATTATCGCACAATTTATATTTGTGAGTTTTCTTAATATATATTCCAAAAAAACGAAAAGCTATTTGATAAAAATGATTGATATGACACTTCCTGTGTTTCGTCTTCATTTCGGTTGTCTCTCGTTCCACCATCATAGACCTGCTACAATGAATAATAATAATAATAATAATAATAATAATAATAATAAAAAAGAGACAAGTGAACAGCCCACGTCTAAAGCCAGCGTAAGATCTTGTAGTCAGCGTCTCCATCCTATGAACCCAGAGTATCAGATAGCAGGCTAATCTGAACGTACATACCTCACAGTTCAGACCAGCTTCAGGTCTGCATATATAACATACAGCACTGTGAGACCCGGGCATTCAATACAGAGGAGCTGTTAACACCATACAGCCTGGTCTAGAACATAGTTATCTAGAGTTTAGCATAGCACTGGCCTATCAGCACCTCAGCACACACCTGGGATATCATAGCAACAGCCTGGCGACACTTTACCAACCATCTAGAATACCACAGCACAACCTAGCAACACCTTAGCAACCACCTACAATAGCACACCATAGGCCTAGCAACACCTTTTCAACCACCTGGGATGCCACAGCAACAGCCTAGCAACACAGTAACAATCACCTGGCATACCATAGCAATGGTCTAGCAAACCTTAAAAACCACCTGAGATACCGCAGCAACAGCCTAGCAACACTTTAGCAACTATCTGGAATACCATACCAAGCAACCCCTTAACATTCACCTGAGATACCATATCAACAGCCTAGCAACAACATCCACTTGGGATACCATAGCAATGGCCTAGCAACACCTTAACATCCACTTGAGATGCTACAGCTTATCAACACCTTACCAACTACCTGCGATACTATAAGAACAGCCTTTATATACTTTAGCAACCACCTTAAATAGCATAGCAACTGCCTAGCAACACCTTAGCTACCACCTGGGATGCCATAACAACTGCCTAGCAACACCTTAACAGCCACCTGGGATACCGTAGCAACAGCCTAGCAACATTTTAGCAACCACTTGGAATACCACAGCAATGATCTAGCAGCATGTTAACAACCACCTGGGATAACACAGCAACAACCTAGCAACACCTTAGCAACCACCCGGGATTCCAGAGCAACACCTTAGCAATTACCGGTGATACCACTGTAACACCTTAGCAACCACCTGAGATACCATAGCAGNGCAACACCTTAGCAACCACTCGGGATTCCAGAGCAACACCTTAGCAATTACCGGTGATACCACTGTAACACCTTAGCAACCACCTGAGATACCATAGCAGCAGCCTAGCAACACTTTAGCAACTACCTGGGAAACCACAGCAATGACCTAGCAATACTTTAGCTGAACAGCCAGTCAAAACAAAGGTCATTTACATGTCACAGTCTTAAAGGCACAGACTGAATTAGGAGGCTGGAAAACTGTCATACAAGAATGAACTGTGTGGGTCCTGGAACCTACATAAACTTCCTGAGCGGATCTCAGTTGGAAACACGAAGTAGGAGTGGGATAAACTGTGTATAACTGTACAGCCCCTCCACTACACAAATAAACCAACTCAGCGAGTACCACCGCTCAGACACGCAGTCAGGTTTAGGTCATCCACATTTCAGATCTTTGGCAGACACAATGGAAAAAACAAGAGTGAGGGTGTGAGCTACAAGGCGGTCATCCGAGCATGTGTGAGATCTGTGCTAGACTATCCAGTTCCTCATGTGCATGAGCGGCTAACTTGGAGGACTCCGGAACAGCTGAATCAGCTCCGGCAGCGTTCCTGCTGAGTAGCGTTCGGGCACTGAGTGTGATTCTCCATTTGTGCGTTCCATACCTGGACAGGGCATCTCAGAGAGTGAGGACAGTAATGAAGCTTGAAGTAGACTCAAGTCAAACCAACGGATCTTTGGAACCCATGCTATAGAACAGGTGTGTTCTAGCGTCTGGCCTGGGTTCTGGTCCACTTTGTTACAGATATTTATAGACACGTAATTAAGTTAAACTCTACCCGTTGCTGTTTGGAAGAAACGGTTCCGGAATGCTTTTATACAGGATTTGCAGCAGGTTGTTCGGGTGGAACTGGATCATGCTTGTGGACTGGAGGTTTTAAATGGTTTGAGAGCTTCTCCTTGGCTTTCTGAACAGATTAAAGCAGACGTTCCGGGAGTGTTTCCCTGTATTTT
The DNA here is from genome assembly GCA_034552555.1 of Semaprochilodus insignis. Taxonomy (NCBI): domain Eukaryota; kingdom Metazoa; phylum Chordata; class Actinopteri; order Characiformes; family Prochilodontidae; genus Semaprochilodus; species Semaprochilodus insignis. The sequence goes on along the minus strand of JAVGWN010000235.1, from coordinate 3,173 downwards.
CCATTCTTTCCTCATTGGTAACAAAATGCTCCATTCGTCTTGACTGTTGCGACTCCTAAAGCCACTGCTCCAGAAATTCTATTCCAGGTTTGGAGCATTTCTACTGGTTCCTTTGTCATGAAATCTCCACACAGTGTAAAGAATGTGTACTTGATGTTGTAGTGTATAAAGCTAAGCCCAAAGATGTGCTGTCTAGACAGGCAAAGGCTGGCAGTAGAATGGGTTGTGCTGAGGCGCCATGATGCCCTATAAACGTGGCAGGATGCCACCTTTGCCAAAAGCCAGTTTATGAAATTCCTGCCCTGCTAGAGCTGCCCTGGACAACTGTAAGTGCCTTTATTGTGAACAAAAGCTCAGCCACGAAGCAGCAGACTCACAGAGCAAACCCACCATAGCAACAGCCTAGCAACAAGTTAGCAATCACCTGGCATACTATAGCGACAGCCTAGCAACACCTTAGCAACCACCTGGGATACAACAGCAACAGCCTAGCAACATCTTAGCACATTCCTGGGATACCACAACAACAGCCCAGCAAACCACCTGGGGTAACATAGCAAGACCCCAGCAACATCTTAGCAACCACCTGGGGTACCATAGCAACAGCCCAATAAACCTTAGCAACCACCTGGAGTACAATAACAACACCCCAGCAACATCTTAGCAACCACCTGGGATACCACATCCCTTCAACAGCCCTTCAGCACCCTAGCAACCACCTCAGATTCCATATCAATGGCCTGGCAACAATTGAGCAACCACCTGCGATACCACAGTAACAGCCCAGCAACAACTTGACAATCACGTGGGATACCACAGCAAGAGCCCAGCAATACTTTAGCAACTATTTGGGATACCGTACTAGCAACACCTTAGCAACCATGCGATAACTTATCACCCAGCAATCCAGCAACCCCACAACCCAGCCACCCAGCAACACAGCCACCCAGCAACCCAGCAACCCCACAAACCATCCACCCAGGAGCCCAGACACCCAGCAACTCAGCAAACCAGCCACCTGGCAAACCCAGCCACGTTCTTTCACACCAGGTCCGTAAATACGAGGGCCAGAGCACTTTGACCCTTGCTGTTCATGGAGTACTCTGGAGTTGAATGGGGCGTGCGCAGTGCCACACTAGACGCCAGAGATTGCAAGCACTCAGGCCTAGATTTGACACCGATGTCACATATGATTTGTGCCACAAAATGCTATTCCTGGTTTCCTGACTGAAACCGACATACAGTGTCCTGTAGAACACGGATCTACATTCCGCTCCAGCGGTCACGCCTTTAAACGTGTGACACACTGGCCTGTCAAATTCCTGATTCCTGAATTCCTGTTGAGTAACACTTATTTACCTTCGGACACATCGCTCGTCTGTTTAACCAGTCTCAGTGTAGCTCAAAGAGCACCGTGTACAACTGACAACAACAGTGTGTAGGTTTTGGTGACATTGCAGAGACAGTAAATTCAAAACTGGCTGCATGGACCAGGACTTCATTAAAGTCACTTATTCAAGAGCGTGAGGGAAATCCAGTTTTCCATGATATGGGCCCTTTGGGATCACCATCTGGAATCCTGAGAAGTTCCCATATGAGTGTAGACATACAGAGAGGGTATAAGGCACATGTAGATTGTAGATACACTCTCTGGCTGTTTTATCAGGCGCTGACTGTATTTAACAGCATCGCTCTACCACGTTTACCCTCATCAAAAGGAAAGGGCCCACCACAGGACCACCTGGATCAGAGAGAGCGTTGCTGTGTACATGTACTTAAATCCCTGTTTTGTAGCTACACCTTGCAGGACTACAGTTAGAGGCTACATTCCATTCCGGAACAGGTTGCTGGAGCCTATCCCAGCGTTCTCTGGGGGGGAAGGCAGGAAGCACGTTACCCCCAGTCCATCACAGGGCAGACATACACATTCACACCTAGGGGTGGCAATTTAGCATCTCCAGTTCACCTGAGCGCATGTCTTTGGACTGTGGGAGGAAACCCACAGGGACACAGGGAGAACATGCACTGGATGGCCCACCAGGAATCAAACCCAGGGCCCTTCTTGCTGTAAGGCAACAGCGCTACCCACTGCACCACAGTGCCACTACCTCCTTAGACAACTGCTGACCAGAATATCGGAAAATCGATCAAATCTAAACTCCCGATATTTATATATTTACCCGGATGATTCCGATATCATTGTGCATCTTAGTGTTTAGACACTGTGAACATTTATAACAGCCACTTTATTAGAAACACCGCCCTGGTGTTGGTATAGAGTCAGAGATTGGAGACTGTAGCTCAAGCAACCATGCAAAATTTCAAAAAGTCGTGTATTTGTTGGCCCATTAGTTGAAATATTAACTGGGCAAACAGCAATAAGCCAAAATATTGTGTCATGTGGGAAACGTGCGCTTGAACATTCTGGTGCCGCCAAATCAGCTCCGACCCACCAAGGCCCCAGGGACTCTACAAGGCCTCTGAATTAGGATGGGTATCGAAAGGCCAATACATGCTTCTGCTTCGAATCTACGCCCTAAGCACCCAATGCCATACCCTACAAACTACAGCTATTAGCTCCAACTCCAACATAATCAGTTCAGTTTCAGCCGCCATCGCCATCAGCAAGGAAGTCAGCACAGTGGCATAGAAACCCCATCGCCCCCTAGTGTTTTGGTGGCGTAATTGACCAGAGCCGGCTCCTCATAGCAGGTTCTCCTTCTGTTGATCTTAAAGCTATACTGTAGAACCAAACCATAAAATAGCCCTTTAAAAATAAATAAAATAGGAGCTTTACAGGAGGATGAACCAGCTTTCTTAACCTGCAGCGGAGGCTGACAGAACAAGGTTTATTTCTAAGCAGGTTTGGAGCAATTCTATTGGTCGGTCCCTCATGAATATTCACTAAACTGAAAGGAGAACTAGAGCTTTTACACTGTGCAGAAAAAGACTCCATGGCCATGGCCAACTCTCCAACCTTCACCTACAAAAGTAAGTAAATGTCTAGAAACACACTCCTCAACTAAAGAACAGCCGCACCCAGAAGGAGGTGTGGGATTGCAGTGCTGTTGGGAAGGAAGATAAAGGTTACCAGGATCAATAACTGATGATAAATTTAGACTGATATGATCAATATTTATTGAGCTACACATACAGAAGTCTGTCTCTCAGTA
>JAVGWN010000233.1:0-15426 GCA_034552555.1 Semaprochilodus insignis | reverse complement strand
GGTGTGTATCAGAGTGAGCTCTGAGTTATAGAGGGGCGTGTTCAGGTATGTATCAGAGTGAGCTCTGAGTTATAGAGGAGCGTGTTCAGGTGTGTATCAGAGTGAGCTCTGAGTTATAGAGGGGCGTGTTCAGGTGTGTATCAGAGTGAGCTCTGAATTATAGAGGGGCGTGTTCAGGTGTGTATCAGAGTGAGCTGTGAGTTATAGAGGGGCGTGTTCAGGTGTGTATTAGAGTGAGCTCTGAGTTATAGAGGGGCGTGTTCAGGTGTGTATTAGAGTGAGCTCTGAGATATAGAGGGGCGTGTTCAGGTGTGCATTAGAGTGAGCTCCGAGTTATGGAGAGAGGCGTGTTCAGGTGTGTATTACAGTGAGCTCTGAGTTAGAGAGAGGCGTGTTCAGGTGTTAGAGAGGCGTGTTCAGGTGTGTATTAGAGTGAAGTGTTCAGGTGTTAGAGAGGAGTGTTCAGGTGTGTATTAGAGTGAGCTCTGAGCTGGACTGTCTGATAGAGGCTGAACTGAGCTCCACAGTTTAGAAGCTGAGTAACTGAGGGAGTCTCTCTGCGGTTCCTGTACTGTACTGAAGGTGTGTAGTTCTAAGATCACCAGCTGGAACATAAACAGAGAGACGTTCTGTGATGTGAGCAGGTTCTAGATTATCTAGAGCTTTATAGACCAGCAGCAGAACTTCAAACTCCTGTAACTGTTCTAACAGATACAGACAGCCAGTGCAGCTCTTTAGAACAGGAGTGATATGAGATCTGTGTTTAGGGTCTGTTGGGATCTGAGCTGCTGTGTTCTGCACGAGTTGTAGGGGATGGACGGTTCTCTTAGGAACCCCAGTAAGGAGAACATTACAGTGATCAGTTCTGCTTGTAACAAACGCATGAACGAGTTTCTCTATGTCGCTCTGAGATGAGGCTGAATTTTACAACATTTCTCAAATGATAAAGAGCTACTTTAGTGACTGTGTTTACATGTGGGGTAAAGCTGAGCTCAGAGTCTAAGATCAGGCCCAGGTTCCGTACTGCAGGTTTTATATTAGCAGCTAAAGAAGCGAGTCTATTCTCAGTTTAACAAAGACAAAACCAAAAACAAGCAAAATACCACATAAACCTAAACATCATAGGCTGGATCTTTACAGCGCATGTGTCATATGAGATCTGAATTAAAATCGTTTACAGTATAAATGACTGTCAGGTAGCTCATGGCAAGGCCATATTAGCCCATATAGGCCATACGAGTCTTTTTTTGTATGTGGGCCACTTTTGGGCGGTGTCAGGGGGAAGCAGCACTGCTGTACTGGTGCCAAAAGTGGCCCAGGTCTGTTTGGCTCATGTGGGCCTAATAAGCTTTTTTAATTGTGGGCCACTTTTGGCTCAACATTACCGTTTTCCAGTGCTAACTGTGGGCTAACAGTGCCATACCTGTGCCAAAAGTGGCCCACATCCGCACACTATCTGGGGAATGTTATCCTATTGGTGTTATCCCATTAAGAACATCAATCTGGGACAAAATGAAGCATCCCACTAAAAACATTAACACAACACAGAACAACAACTGTCAAGCTAGGAACAAGCTAACGCTACTTGGATAGCTAACTTACCGCAGCCTGGCTTCTTCTTCCTGTCTGGCTGAAGAGGGAACCGTTTTTGTGCCAAATGAAGAAAGAACTGCTGTCTGATTTATGACTGATGACGGAGGTAGGAGTTACACTAATGCTAGCTTGGTTGTGTTATTAGCCTTCAGATCAGTCAGGATTGGTTGACATTACTGGGCTTCCTGTTTGTATGAGGTTGTTGTGCAGTGCATGCTGGGTATTGTAGTGAACACTGAAGGAAACATGAACACTGCCTGGACAAGACATTTCTTCGTAGCATTGTTTCTACAACCTTACGCAACATCATAACATCTATGTCCATCCAGAGTTACAATAGTGTCCGAGATCTTATACTGAACATTCCCAAGCCTTCCCCAGCACATCCCAAACACTTCCAAAGGGGTTAAGGTCAGGAATCTGTGGTGGTCAGTTCATGTGTGAAGATGATTCCTCATGTTCCCTGAACCGCTCTTCCACAATCTGAGCCTGACAAATCTCAACACTGTCGTCCTGGAATATGGTAAAGTCCAATGATGGGATAACCTGGTCATTCAGTACATTCAGTAGGGTCAGTCTGGACTCACCAGACCACATGACATTTTTTCATCACTCCAGAGTCCAGTCTTTATGCTCCCTAGCAAACTGACACTGATTAGGTTCACTAACAAGTGGTCTTCTTATGTCCACACAAGTGATTAGTCCAAATATTGTGAGTTCTGGACGTGAAGAAATGCCTACCTTGCCGGTCCACCGTGTAGATGTACAGTCAGAGATGATAACTCATCTCCTACTGCACAGTGCAGTGTTGGTCATCCAGTCCTTCATCAGTGGTCACAGGACGCTGCCCACGGGACACTGGCCATGGGACGCTGCTGTGCTGGATAGTTTTGGTTGGTGGACGATTCTCAGTCCAGCAGCGACACTGAGGTGTCCAGCAGGACTGCTGTGTCTGATCCACTCACACCACCACCACGTCAGTGTCACTGCAGTGCTGAGAATGATCCACCACCCACATAACACCTGCTCTGTGGTGGTCCTGTGGGGGTCCTGACCATTGAAGAACAGGGTAACAAACATAAATCAATTTTAATGTTATGGTTGATGGTTATATACAGGGGTGGACAAAGTATACAAACCATGTACCTGAGTTAAAGTAGATCCCCAAGGTAAACTCCTCCTCCAGTGTCAGTTCCTCCCTTTAGACCTCCACTGGAGTAACAGTACTAAAGTATTCCCTTCAAATGTACTTAAGTATGGAGAGTAACAGGAGCATGATTTATTATGGCTCTAATGTCCTATTATCATTTCTGGAACAAGACTCTTAATCAGCTCAGTGTAGGTGAAGAGACTCGAGTGTCTCTCAGTCCACCAGTCTTTAATAGAAGATCAGTAATTAGTCTGACACTGACGTCTATTACAATCGCCATCAGCACAGAACACTGAAGGTTCCATTAGCTAGAACTATAAAATAACGTTGCAAACAAGTAAAGTTCCAGTTTAGGATTTATTTGTAATTTAGTTAGAAGTTAGAGTTTAATAAGAACTGGTTTTAAACCGGATCAGAGATGAGTTTACTGTACTGTACTGTAGGTCTCAGTTCATAAACACAAACCAGCCAAAACTCGTTTACTATAAAAGGAATCAGAGTTTATATACAATCAGTCACACGTACATGTGTACATATTTCTATATTGTGTCTATTTACCCACATAGTCAGGAACAATCTGTTTGATCTGGTCACTGGTGCTTTGATGTGTGATGGTCAGTCAGTGTCTGCATTAACCCCACCCTGCTTTACCTGCCTTCCTCCAGGTGGACCTTCGTGTAGTCCAGGCCTGAAATGGACATTTCCATAGATGCTAAGAATCCAGGAATAAACTTGTTTCGTTTTGACATGTCACATTTTTACACCACATACGCTGAAAGGCAGGACAGATTTCCCACAACGTAGTGGAGTAAACAGTCAGATATTAGAGTTTGTAGTGTCGCGGAGTTAAAGTAAAAAGTCCCCCAAAATGGAAATACTTCAGTACAGATACATGGAAAAACTACTCAAGTACAGAAACTACTTTCATTTACTTCGTAACTGTCCACCGCTGGGTATATGCACATATAAGGATATAAGAGTGGGATTACACATGCTCGGCAAGTAGACGACTAGACGATCTTATATCCCGTCTGTTGTAAGAAACGCTGCTGGAGAAAGAAGAAAGGCTCTGAACTCTAATGTTCGTTAATGCTACAAGACTTTGTTCCTCGTAATTCTGGATTATTTTTATCAGCCCACGCGTCATGAAGTGTTCACAGGGCAGCTACCGTTATACATGATGGAAAAATTGAAATTGAAAATTGATATGACCTTGATATGATATCAAACTAAACCGAGACAGCACAGACCACAAACGCAGCTGCAATCATTCAGCAAAATACCTGCATGATGAGAAGCCATGCTTAAAACAGAGGGGCTGAGGAAATTCAGAGTCAGTATTCAGAGAGGCACGCAGTGAAGTTGGCACAGGCTGCAGGAGCGATAAAGAAATGAACTGTGCACAAAGACGCTCTTAGCGAAAGTGTCTTTATGGGCATTTAATAGGTGTTATTATGCTCCATTTGCGCTGATTAACTCCTGTCAGTTGTTTGTTCTGTTTAGCATTGTGCAGCTGCAGATGGCTCCAAATTACCAAAGGACTGTGACACTGATGAGTCAAGAAGACTGATGCATAGCTTTCAAGATCATCTATCAACCTACGAGAGGGCGTTTAAGAGCAAAAACAAGAGTGACAAATGATCTGGGATGTTTTCTTTAATCCATTCAAAGCCAGAGGCAGGAAATCTCGCGTTACTGCGACTGAAACCTTCTTTGGAGGGTACGATCGCATGGCGGGGAAGAATCAAGACACCGACCTCATGCTTCAGTGACAAGTGCTCTAGCTCTCCTCTTAGAACACGTCACCTTTAACTTCTCTGCGGAGTGAACTTCCCAACAACCAGCATACTACCCAAACTATATGCTAGCCAAGCATTTCAAGATGTTCCACCTCTTTCCCTTGTACTCCGCAGCAACAGCATGCGGAGCCTTGCTCAGTTCATCAGACTGAAGGTTTCCTATAATTAAGAGCAATTATTTAAAGCTGTATTGAGCCAGATGCCGGCGCGGTAATGACCAGACATGACCGTAGCGTAGCCGCACACATTGGGAAGTTTTATTTACGTTTTCGTTTAGAGCAGGGGTGGGAAACCGAAGGCCCGGAGTCCAGCACAGTCTGGTGATTTCCCTTCTCTAGAACAGCAGCCAAACTTGATAATTAGCCGATGAGTTGAATCAGGCAAGCTTGAGCAGGAAAATCACCAAACTCCTCAGGAATCCGGCCCGCCAGGACTGGAGTTCCCCACCCCTGAATCTTCAATCCAAGTTGAGTCAGATAGCACATCTAGTTAGCGCTAACTAATGTTAGCCTGAAAAGCTTCACACTATCTGGCTAGCTAGCGTGTCTTGCTTTCTATTTATATCCAGTTCTATGAGCTCTAGCTGGCTAGCATACCTGTAAGCTAGTTAAATGATTAGATTCATGTTAGTAATATGATAGCTAGCTGTCTTCGTTTAGCTGCTGGCCAAAACTGCTGCTGGTTGCCCATCATATTATGGAGCTCCACAACTGGCTGCACTGTCTAAGTCCTTTAAGTGCACCGGGGTGGAACTGCATGGCTTTGGTTGACCTTTCCAGCTATTCCTGTGGTCTATAGCGACTCTTATTCAGCACAATGTCACAATATTGTTATATAAAAGCTAGCAAAATATAGATGGCAGACAAGAGATGGCTAATGCCATCATCTCCATCCCACCGAGAATACTGTCTTTATAGCATGTCTGACCCCAGGGAGGAATGTTACAATGCAGTGTACATTACTACATATACTGTGCTGCATATGATGAACAGACGCTAATTGGTCATTTCATTAGGGCAGTTTGTATATGCATTTATATGCCATCATAAAGTCACTTCATTTAGAACCCTCTACCTTACAGCTCCACCTTGGAAACTATTACTGCAGCTTACTGTCACTAAATATGCTTACTTGCATCTTATAGTGGGCTCCTGTAGACCCTCGAGTGAGATCCTCCAGTTTAAAGTTCTGGTGCCCTCCCACTGTGTTATAATCCCACTGACAGTCGACTGTGGAATATTTAGTAGGGAGGAAATTTCACGACTGGACTTGCAGCACAGGTGGCATCCTATCAGGGTACCAGGCTGGAATTCACTGAGCTCCTGAGAGCGACCCATTCTCTCACTAATGTCTGTAGGAGCAGTCTGCATGTCCAGGTGCTTGGTTTTATACACCTGTGGTCATGGAAGTGATTGGAACACCTGAATTCAATGATTTGGATGGGGGAGTGAATACTTTTGACAATATAGCTGATATAAATTCCAGAAGTGTACAATATAAATGTGGTACTGTACAGTCTGTGTGCGTGATGTAAGAGCCATAGGAGCAGAACGTATGTACAATATGCAGTACTAGTGTTAATGACGGAACTGTGCAACAGCAGCCAGTTATACTCCAGTCTCCTCATTACGTCTACATGTATCAGACACAGACCGTACGTAATGCAGTATAACAATAATAATACTGGTCCTTATACAGAAGTGACACACTGAATCACCAGGGTATGTGCAATCTGTGCAGTCTGTGATGCTTTATTGGTCAGTTTCTGACCACAGAGCTGCTCTTGGTTGGTCATGTTTGGGTAGTGGACCATTCTGAACTTGTGACAGTGACACTGACATGTGCAATAACGCCAGAAAATCGGTTGAGAATGTGGTGAACCATAACTATTATATGATATTACAATAACAACAATTTCTGTTAGTGCTGCAGGACGGCACACTAGTGCTAAGCTAACACAGATTCACATTAACATGTTTTGCCCATTTGGGACTTTAAAAGCTTGTAATGGTCATATAACCATATACCAGTCCTGCTGCCACTGTTTACCACTTCCAACATCCAACTGAAAGCTGTTTAGACTCTGACTTGTATTCACAGTCAGTGATGTATCTAGAACCTTCAGAAGGACACGAGTAATGTTCTTTACTCCCAAAATTGGGGCCAAATACTATAAATTAAAACAATTAATTTTTGACCAACAGGTTCCATTAAAACCATAAATTGATACTGATTTAACGTGTAAGGTCTTCAGTCCAGGCCTAACCAGCGAGTGAGATCATTTGGCTGTATCCCCTGGAACACCATGGAAAGAAAAGCCTGGTGGGATCATTTCCCGTTGTGCAATTTAAGACTTTCACCTATTTGTGAGCAACTAAAACTGGACAATATAGTGTAGACACGAAATGCATGATGATTCATCACTGAAATCCCTGAAGGCTCCCTGCTACGGTCCACCACCAACCCAATATCTGACCATCAGTGACCCTGTGGTCAGAAACCAACCAGTGATGAATGGGGAACAACAGTGCTTCCCCGAACTCAGCCCCGGAGACCCTGTGCTCTGCACATGCCTGTGTTTTCCTTACTGTAACACACCTGACCCAGCACATGAGGAGCTTGTTAACTAGGTAATGAGTTGAATCAGGTGCGCTAGATGAGGGAAAAGCACAACAATGTGCATATATATATAGTGTTCCGATTCCCAGGACTGTTTCTGGGAATGTTTCTGACCAGGCATGAAACAAGGGCTAGAACTGTACAGTGTTCCTACGAGGCAGATGTAGTTACAAAGTACGTCTGAGCAGAAGAATGAGGACCTGAAAGATTCGTTGTCTTTATACCGGAATCCCAATTTGAAAGAGTCCAATTCTCAAATTCCAACAGATTCCGTTTCTGTTCTAGTGTATTTTCAGCGATGCTGATACACTGCAAGTGTTAAGTGGGGAAACTGAACCTGATAATAAGCGTCTGGTGCACACTGTGGATGGGAAAATAACTACAGGGAACAAAAGCGGCATATTTTCAGGTCCTGAAGTAGCCACTGCTTCCGAACCATGCCACCGCCATCTTGGAATAACCTGCTTATGTGTTTCATGCGTGTACAAACTACGGAAAAACTCGGAAAAAAACCCCACGTCATATATTCATATGTGCATGCAGCAGCCGCTATGAAGAGCAGTCCAGACAGCGTATGGCCATGACGGCTCATTCCTCATAGGCTGGAGCTTTGAGGGAAGTCACCGAGCGGATTTAGGCCGAGGAGGGAAACGTCACTGAAACTCTGAACACTGAAGAAGAACACCACTGGCTAGCGGATGCATGTGCCTGACTCCAGTCTCTTTCGGCAGGTCCCGATAGGGCCAGGACCCCCCGTGTGACTGTCTCTTTCAGTGGGCCCTTAAGGGGCCAGGACCCCTTGTGCGACTGTCTCTCTCTCATAGACCTTTTGCACCAGTTGGAACCGGTTCTGTTCTGGTTCGTGCCCCTAATTCTGAATATTCTGCGCATTTCCACCAACAATAAATCCGTTCGGAACCCGAAAAGTTCATTCCCAGCTGGAACCAAAGAATAGTAGGTTCTTCAGCATAAACCGTGACCACATCTGTGGGCGTGTCAGTTGTTGAGGAAAGAGAAGGCAACAATGGCGCCACCCAATGGTCTGCTGGAGAACCTCTTCTACGTCTCCTTGTCTCCAGTAGTTGATCCGTGCTGCCTTATGGATATAAACACACATCTGGTATAACAGCACAAACTACTGTTTACTACCACTGTGCAGCGCCCCCTGCTGACACTGGTGACACGTCCTTTGACGTTACTTGGTTCCAATAAAAACTGGTTCAGGTGCGTTCCTGCACTAATGCAAGTGGAAAGCAATGGATTAGAATTGACTATTGGGAAATATGGAATTTAAATTGGGCCTGCTGATAGAATTAATTAATAATACTATTTATAATCAAACAGGGACTCTGTACGCTTGCAGCAGAAGAGTAAATATTGATTGACTGATTGACTGATTGATTGATTAGTATTATTTGTTCATATCACATTCTGTTCTGAACAGGTCTGCTAACGCTTACAGTGACAGATGGAGCAAACAGGACGGAGGACAGTAGTTGGGACACCAGGGTGTCAGGTGTGACTATGTGGTTGGTGTAAACGGGTACGTGGTGGACTTGAACTAGGTATAAAGTTGATTTGTCTGTCTGACCTGCCAGTTCTAACCACACGTCTAATTCCAGCCACAGTTTGCCACACCTGCTCCAGTCTGCCAAGTCACTCTTTTTCTGGCTGGATCAGCTGCATTAGTGTTGGGTAAGTTGGATGCAGGCTGGAACACGACTCTGCAGGAAAGAAGATTAAAGTGATCGGATTTCTGACATGAAAACCAGGAACGTTTCCAGTTTGGCGGCCAATGTTTCATTAAAATACCCGATGTTTTGTGCACAGTGTGAGGAGAGAGAAAGAGAGAGAGAGAGAGAGAGAGAGAGAAGGGCGCTGCCGCCAGAGGAGCATCTGATAAGAACTCTGAGCAGCATACTGTACATGGGAATAAATTCTAATAGTAATTCTAATAATACTAATTGTAATACAATTCTTTTCTTTTTCTCCCCCTTGTCAGATTTGTCATTCGCTGCTTTGTCTTAGAAATTAGGCCATAAGAAGTCAGCTCTTGCTGCCTTACCCGCATGTGTTCCTATTAAAGATTCCTTTACGTATGTGGGATTGTTAAAGAGAATTTTGTCAAAACTCTTCATAATATTCAATCTGATATTCAACGATGGTCTAATCTAATTTCACTTCACCAAAGTTAATATAGTAAAGATGAATATGCTACCTCGGTTTCTACCTTACCTTTACCTCTTCCTCAGACCTATTATACAGATACTGATTCAATGATCTCCAAGTTTATGTGGAACAATAAAAGACCTGGAACACGTTTAGCGACTCTACAACGATCCAGATCACATGGTCTTTCTCTTCCCAGTTTTAAGTTTTATCACTGGGCATTCCAAATGAAGGGCTCTTTAAGTGTGGCTAGATAAACACTTCTGTGGAGATCTGATGGAGAGGGCTTAGCTAAACCTCACAGACTACAGGACTTGTTGTTCCCTGGATGTGGTAGATTATAGCCTAACTCTACGATGGGCTGTGTAACGTCTAACTGTTTGAGTATTTGGAACAAGGTGGAGAAATTTGCGAATGTCACGTCCCAACCCTCCGTACAAACCCCTTTATGGCATAACTATAAGTTCCTGGTTGGTGGTAAACCTTTTGTAATTCTTTCTGGTCCTCTCAAGGTATAAATACGATAGGTGGCGTGTGAGAGGAGTGGCTCGCAGGAGGTTCAGGTGCTTTGTAGCCTTCCAGCCTCCTCGTTGAGCCTATGGAGTACCATGGGGCAGTACTCCTAAACTTCATCCTTTGATTGACAGGATAAGGCCTGCGGCTAACCTTCGGGGGAGAGTATCGCTTATACACAGTGCTTTGGTAGACTACTGTATTAAACCCTTGATAGATGATCAACTTTGGGAACGAGAGCTTTCCCCTACTGGCTCTTCTTTGGACTGGGAAACTGTTTGGACCAAGTCAAACTTCTAAAAGCCGGGCTCGTCGGTTTATACATTTCAAATTTATACATAGGGCTTATGCGACGCCGTGTAGGAGATAACCAATGAAACTTATTTCTAGTCATTTCTGTAGTATCTGTAATTTAGCACCTGGGACGTTCATTCACATGTTTTGGGAATGTCCCAAAGTAGCAGATATATGGATTTCCATATGGATCTAAACTACTTGATCTAAACATACCACTCTTGCCACATTTAGGTCTTCTACATGATGACTCAGATTTTCAGCTTCCTTTAATAGAACGAAAGATGTTAATGGCAGGTTTTACAGCCACCAGGAAAACTATTTTACAGCTTTGGATTTCAGTTATGAAATTCTGGTTGTCTAATTTTCAGAATATAGTTAGAATGGAATATTTAACAGCCAAAATTAACAAAGCAAAATTTTCAACCATCAGTAATTGGGAGAATTTATACGGATCTATGGAGGATTTTTTAGCTGTCTGTTGATTTGTCCTTATCTATTACTTGTTTATTCATTTTCTAATATTTTTATCTGTGATTTGAATATTGTCTATCCTACTGTATGTACTCGTCTGCTACCCCCTCCCGACTCCTCCCCACCACTCCCCACCACTCCCCACCCCTGTTGTTTAAAGTGTGAAAAGCAAATAAAAAGTTGATCCCCAAAAAAATAAAAAATAAAAGACAGAAATTGGGCCATAAGCACAAAGGGTCTCCAGAGTCACTAAGTCTGGTGTCTTAGGCAGGGACGATGCAGGGATACGTCTTCACCACAACAGATTCAGCTCATATTCATATTAAATATTTAAACATGCTGCACTTTTTGTAGATACATATCAAACCCAGGGCTACCGTGTGTCCTGAAAGGGGTTAGTGGTGATGTGGACTCACTGGACACCTGCTGGCTTCCGGTAGACTTTCACACAGCAGTGTTCTCTGAAATTTGACCAGCAAGTGGCAGTAGTGGTCAGCCCCCTCTGCTGCCCGGACGTCTGCTCTGCTGCAGGTCACAGTTTTTCTGGTCTGTTTTTAATTCCCTGTTAAACACGGGGACAGCTCCAGCCATTGCTTTTGGGCTCCCCCTACAGGGGTGGAGTGTAATTCACTTTAATACCACTGTTGTCAACACAGAAATTAGCATATGATCAAAAACTAGCAAGTTGTCAACTTCGCTAACACAGCAACACGTCAAGCAAGCGCAGCAACACAAGAACCGGCTAAAACGTTATTACCTACTAGTCCAACAGGAAGAAGAACAGCTCGGCATCCGTCTCACACCCTCATATCTCTTCCTCTGACAGTAGTCTCCCATCTCTTCACAATGATGTCCATTCTGGGAATACCGAGCTAGCTTCTTCCTATAGCTGCTGAAGAATCCTAGTTGTTGGTGTGATGTGGTGTCGTAAAGCAAAACGCAATTCTCGCGAGAGCTCTCGCACGCGCTCCTTTGAAGTTACACAGCGCTATAGCAGGCGTTCCGGGCCCAGAGTGCGAATGACAGAAATGTCGCTCTCCCTATTATTAGTCAGAGTAACATCGGAATGATTCTGTAGCTAATATTTATTAGGTAAAATGTTACATAATGTTGATTAGGTGATAGCTAGCCATCAACTACACAGCATAATTAGCTAGTTAGCATACCTAACGTTAGCTAACCAGGAAGATAACTTCACCTTAATGGTTTACAGTGATGCTATCACTGCTGGTTAGAACTATTTGCCAAGATAGACTGAAAACACACTCGGTTCAGCCTTTACAATGTTGATAAAGAATAGCAAACGGTGTGTCTGTCTGTGGATCAGCTGCAAAAGACCATGAGACGTGTGAGAATGGGTCCCTACGACAACTACTAATCCCATAAAACAGCAACTCTGCTGAGAACGTCCTCGTCATGCTCTCACAAGCGTTCGTTCGCTCTCTCTGTTCTCCCAAAGGGTTAAATAAGGATACAGTAAATGTGGATGGAGGAATCTTTTCCTAAGGCCTGGGCGGACCTGACTTCAAATCCAACTCATCGTGAAGGACTGACAGCTAGTAAAAGGAGAAAACCCCAAATTAAGGTGATCAAAAAGCAGACACACAGAGGCCGAGTGCCAGCACTCCAGCTCAGCCTGGCACCGTAACAGGATCATCTACTGCGGGTCATGACACCGACCACAATAACGCTCTCACATAAGCTGTACCGTGAACAGAGGAATACATGAGGAACGTTAAACACTCAGACCTAAAGCAGTGAAAGACAATACTGGATTTAAGAGGGTGGTCCGCTCTTAACACTCCAGGGGTCATTTACAGCTGTCATTATAAAACAGAGAGCGGCGGATACAGTATACCACCCTAATGGCATGCAAATGGGTGATGCTTATCTGAGAACCGTATACTAGAATAGTGGCTGTTAAACCCCCCGACAGCAACTCAGATCCCGTAACAGACTTTCAGCAACTCATAATGACAATGAAAAAAAGGTAAGGTGAACATGAGCTGGAGGAATTCACGTCTAGTCATGCTAATCATCGGTCCAGCTGTACTTTTATCACCGTCGTGATCTGCACCACCACCGTTAACAGTCTCAACCACATTGCGTTTAGTCCGGTTAGCTTTTCACAAACGATTATGAGAGCACATCGCTCCTGTAGGCCGGAATCGAACCTCCAGGAGAAGTCAGTGCAGTCTGGGACAGATAACACCCATTCAAAACATACACCACTCCCCTTCACACAGCATCACGCTGACGGATTAGGAGGGTGTTTAACCTGAGGTGTGCTAGGCAAGCTCAAATATGTTTATATCACAGTTGGGTCTTGTTAATGCTATGTGATTTGAGGACACGCTAAACGTTAAAGGGCACATATCATACATACTCTAAATGAACTGATAATGAAAGGCCCATATCCTGCATTCTAATGCAACTTAATAAGCACATTTTACTTGGTCCAAATTTGTGTTATGCAACAAGAACAGTCATCATGCTCATTTTTAAACAGTTAACCAGGTTATTTTTTGTTACTGTGCCTTTAAGACCAAGAACTTCATCAGGTGCACCTCCCTGTATCTCCACTCACTGTCCACTGTATCAGCTCCACTGACCATACAGGACACTCTGTAGTTGTACAGGTCCAGACTGTAGTCCATCTGTTTCTCTGTGTACTGTATTACCCTGTTCTTCAATGGTCAGAACCCCCACAGGACCACCACAGAGCAGGTACTATGTGGGTGGTGGATCATTCTCAGCACTGCAGTGACACTGACGTGGTGCTGGTGTGTGTGGATCAGACACAGCAGTGCTGCTGGACACCTCAGTGTTGCTGCG
Organism: Semaprochilodus insignis; assembly: GCA_034552555.1. NCBI lineage: Eukaryota > Metazoa > Chordata > Actinopteri > Characiformes > Prochilodontidae > Semaprochilodus > Semaprochilodus insignis. The sequence continues at coordinate 1,980 of JAVGWN010000233.1, read as the reverse complement.
GGACTGAGAAGCGTCCACCAACCAGAACTATCTAGCCAGCAGCGTCCTGTGGGCAGCGTCCTGTGCCCACTGATGAAGGACTAGAGGATGACCAACACTGCACTGTGCAGCAGCAGATGAGCTATCGTCTCTGACTGTCCATCTACAAGGTGGACCAGCAAGGTAGGAGTGTCTAATAGAGTGGACAGTGAGTGGACACAGTGTTTAAACACTCCAGCAGCACTGCTGTGTCTGATCCACTCACACCAGCACCAGGTGGGTTAGGTTGGGTGAAAGTGAGGTTGAGAAGGGGGGTGGAAGGGGTGGGAGGGTAGGGTGGGTTATGCAGTTTACAATATGCAACCTCACCACTACAACCTCCACACTGCTCCTTTAAAGCCCAACCGATTTCAGTTACTGAATCCATCCAAGATCACTGTATGTGGATCAAAGCGCTCCAGTATGCCTCCTGCCACTCGGGTTGCTATAAAGCTGAAAACCTCAGAAGTGTTTTTCCAAATCTAATTCCCTTTCCAGGACCATGCCTGTAAATCTACGTTAGAGATCAATTTCAACTTATAATTCATTAAAATCAGACATTTAACTGACAGTATATCACCATCCATACATCACATCACCTACCAAGCACAGGGACGGGAAGAGCACACTGTGGATCAAGACATTGTGAGAGAGGATGAACAATTCCATTACAGAGCCCCCAATATCTCTTTCCCTGCACAGTGATGACAGATTTATCTTCACTGGAGCGCTAAATCCAAAGATGATGATGAAACCATGTATGTTCTTCTGCCAGAGCAGCAGAGCGTAGCAGAACTGGCTGATTCTTTATGAAGAACATCTAAGAGCCAAGTACCATTATTACCCTCTCAGCCTTGCCTTCTCGCTTCTCCACTGAACCACCTTTTTCACTCCGAAGCAGCTTTAGGAACAGTCAGGAACTTCAGAGAACGCCGCATGTGAAACGTTCACGCTGTAGCTACAGCTAGAAGAACAAAGAGGAGCAGGGCCCGCTTGGTGACGCAGCCTTAAACGGAGAGTTGCCTCTGTAAGCCCCTTTCAGCACTGGCCTTATTCGGTTCGCGCTGAGGGGTCCAATGTGGTGCTATAACTCTGTAATGCAAGCAGTGGGGCCCAAGTCTCTTCTCACTCACTCGCTCGCTCGTCCACGCTCACACATTTGGGTTTAACAATTAGTCAGTCAACACGAGACAGGGCTGCAAAGCAGTTCAGCAGCTGTTGTGGGCTGTGGAACAAATGCTAGCATCAGGAGCTAACCTCCAGAGCATTGCCTCCACTTTCCTCTCCCAGAGAGATGAAGAAGGAAGCAGATTGAGTCCTACAGTGTGATTCGTGAGGAGTTCACAGCCCTCCGGTCAAATATCACGTTTAATAAATGTTTCCACCCGACCTAAATATAGCTGATGGGCTGAGAAGCAGGTTTGCTCCTGTAGCCTCTTCTTCTGGCCCCCTAGTGGCCATTCTGCTAGAGGGATTTAATCAACTGGGATATTTTTAAATATTCAACACCACCTCACACATGACTAAACGGACAGACTAAAGACACTAGCACTTTCTGGAGGAGAACGATGGGTAGAAAAGGTCCAGCAGGTTTTATTCTTCCTACTCAGACCATGTGACCAAGTGCCTTGACCACATTTAAAGCTGGAGTCTGTGATTTTGTAAAAACCAGGAAGTGTAAACTAACCTTAATCCAACCCCAAAAAATCTACCACCTACTTCCAAATCCACTTCCCCAAAACACATGAACACGCTGGACCTGATTAATCATCATTATCTAAGCCGCTTATCCTCCTGGGTCGCGGGGGTGCTGGAGCCCATCACAGTGCTCATTGGGCAGGAAACACCCTGGACAGGCCACCAAACCAAAGAAGAGGAGAAGGTAGGTCTTGAGCAGAAGGGCGTCTGGAGGAGGAGGTAGGTCTTGAGAAGAAGGACGTCTGGAGGAGAAGGTAGGTCTTG
>JAVGWN010000232.1:0-15433 GCA_034552555.1 Semaprochilodus insignis | reverse complement strand
TGCACATTGCACCAGTAAGAGCAGAGTGTGAAGGTTCAATTAGCAGGTAAGAGCACAGTTTTGCTCAAAATATTGCAATGCACACAACATTATGGGTGACATACCAGAGTTCAAAAGAGGACAAATTGTTGGTGCACGTCTATATGTATATGTCATTCCCAAGACGAACTGACGCTGTATTGGCCGCAATAGGAGGCCCTACACCATACTAATAAATGATTGTGGTCTAAAACCAGGTGTTTCAGTTTGATTGTCCAACCCCTGTATATATATATATATATATATATATATATATATACATATATATATATATGTATTTACATTCGCTCATGGTCACCCAGGACAGGTAGCTGAGTAACCCTGTCAGTAATGGAAGTAATTATAAGCTTTAAATACATAAACTTTGGCCATGATAATGTTTTTAATGTTTTTTTTTCTTTGCTGTGGGACATAGCAAGCTAGCATTGTCAAGTATCCTTCTTTAGTTGTTAGCAATGGATTTTTATAAACTGCTGGCATTTTCCACCTAGCACGTAGGTAGCAAATTTTCGCCCTCATTAAAACAATGAAAACGGTCTCAAAAATCTACACCCTGGAGTTTTCGAAAGTCAGTCACCTAAAATGTCATGTTTGTGTTGACAGGAGACCAACACAGCATACAGAAAAGGAAAAAATGCACTTTTGCTAGCTTTAATTTTAGAAACTTTGCCTGTGCATAGTGTCCTGAAATCATAACGACTGACTCCATGAGCAAGCCACAGCTGTGGGAGTGGCCACAACTCATGCCTCCTCCTGTTGAAGGATAGTGTGATATTTGATTGATATCCAATTACGATTTCCACCCAAACGTCTGTCTGATGTTGGAGGCTGATGCCAACCCAATGTTATTTTTTGATTGAAATATTTGGCTTTAATTGCCAACCCAAACCCAGTGTCTGTTTCACATGATGTCAAGGCAGTATTGAGTTTTGACATCAACCTGATTTTCATTTTCAACTAAAACAAAAGTCTGTCCAATGTTCCATGTACTCCAAAGTATTCCTGACATCTTGTGCCTGCTGGGTATAGTCGTATACAAAAGATTGAGCACCGCAGGCCACAAAACATGTTTTGGTGAATCTCTGTGTGAGAGTTAGCACATCCTGTACATGGAACAAGTTTAAATATCACATATTTCTGCTAATGTAATATTTCAAAACTCTTACAGGAGACACATTTTACATGTATCAAGCAAATAAGTATAATCAAGCATTAAATTCTGCAGACATGTGTCCTTGTAGATGTCAAATATTTAATTTCACATAGAAATGAACAAAACATTATTTGACCAGGGTGACTAAAACTATTGCATACAGCTGTATATACACTACCCGTCAAAAGTTTAGACACAGCTACCCATAGAGGGCTCTCCTTATTTTTAGCTTAATGCTTTACTTTAGAAAAAAACTTTCTTTTTTTGAGGATGTGTGTATATATTAGTGTATATATTAACTGTGGTGATATGGCTAAACTATAATATTGTGATACATGTGAAAACATGTATCTCCATTTTGTCAATGTTTACTTTTGTGCCTCAAGTGATCACATGAGCTGCTGTTTACAATGTGTGGAAATTTCATGAGGAATGGTCCTACAGAAATGTCCCAAAACTGCCTGGTAGAAAGTCCATTGACTTACTTTAAAGTTAAATGAGGTTTTTGCCTTCTCCTGTAAAGTTGCCATTTTGGAGATACTTGTTTTTCTTTGGACAGTGACGATATGTGGTGTATTACAATATTTATGTTTTTCAGACATCTCATCAGTTGGAACTGTTAAGTATAAGATGTATTTAAGATAACCAAAAATATCCATTTAGTTGGGTGTGTCTAAACTTTTGACTGGAAATGAACTTCAGTCATTAAACCTACATTACAGCGTCAACATAAGTAACATAGGATACAACTGAGGTAATTAAAACATAGGTAATTCTTACGAGCACAAGTTGCTGTATGTGTATGAATAAACTTACACTTGTAGTTGAAAAACTGTGACTGTGTGCGTTTCACTGTGATTCTGTGCAACACATCAGTCATGGCCGTCTACCTGTCTCTGCGGAAAGAACAGAAAAGTGGAAAAATCCTGCATGGCTCTGTCGAGCTGGCCAGCTGTCACATCCGTCACGTGTGCAGGCATGTAAGGGGGTCGTTTGATACAAAAAAAGGGAGACATTTTGATACTGTCTCTCAGGGGGTCGTAGTCTGGACACGTTCCAGCTCAACAGCAGCCCAAGCTCATCATTAAACAGTTCAGACTGACACCTAGCTGGCAACGAGCTGCTGCACAGAGCAATTAGCCGCAGTTATGACATGTGCTTGTTGTTTTATTTCCAGATAACGCCACAAAGCGCAGCAGAAATCACTACTGCTGTGACTTTAATTACTACTGTTAGTTTTCGAGCCATGGAACTTTCACCTGCCTGTAATTCCGGGTGAGTGTTTGCAGCAGTTGAGTTAGTCGCGATACTAACGCTACTTGCTGACAACGGTTTTTCACACAGGACACATACGCTGCTGTGTATCTCCCAGCTTGTAAGAGTGAATGATGAAAAGAAGTGGAGGAGCTTTCACACAACAACGCCAGCTCTCACTGCCCTCATGTGGCTCTGTAAATGTGGGCTAGATAAGCCTGGCAGATCAAAGGCCTAGAGCTTCCAGATTTAGCCCTGAGGGCTCTACGCTCTCACCACCCAAATTAATTCTGAAGAGTCTCCACCGAAAACCGTCCGCAGTAAGCTCTGATAGAACCTCGCAGACTTTGAAGAGAAAAAAAAAAAAGAAACGGAGGAAGAAAAGGGATCTTATTAGAACAATTCAGTGTCCTTAATCCAAAAATTCAGGGGATAGGACTTAAAAAGAATTCAACCAGAGCTGCTTTTATAAGGCTGGACATAAACCTGCAATTCCTTGAATGCAATCTAGCAAAATCAAAGGAGAGTCAAAAGGATTTGAGGTGATCGAAGCTTTGACATTGTTTAACTGCCATCTTATAGTTATAGCATATGAACACTGTTGCAAAGGACTAATTCATGGAATTTCATGAAGTTGGCTTGACAAAGGCATGGCTGTGAAATCCCAGTGATTGCTAATGTGTTGCTTGGGCATTTCTGTGTTCTTCCAGGTGGTTACTAATTTATGCATGTATGTCTGCATTACTATGTCTGCATATAGAGTGGTCCAGTGTGTAGAGCTCTCACCTCATAGCAAGAAGGGCCTGGGTTTGATTCCTGACTGGGCGTCTGGGGTCCTTTCTGTGTGGAGCTTGCATGTTCTCCCCATGTCTGCTTGGCTTTCTTCCCACAATCCAACAACATGCAGACAGGCTATATTGCCCCCTGTGTATGAGTGAAAGTGGATGTCTATGTGATGGACTGGCAGCCTGTCTGGGGTATGTCCTGCCTTCTGCACACTGAATGCCGGGATAGGCCCCAGTACCCCCCATGACCCAACAGGGTTAAGTGGTTTAGAAGATGAGTGAGTGAGTCTGCATGTAATGTATTTAAGGTGCAGTGTGAAATGTCCTTCTTCTTATAGGAAAAAACTGTGTGAAACATTGTATGAAGTGTACTATTCCCGAATCACAATCCTGCAAAGTTTCATGGCTTAGCTGGAAAACTGCGACGCATGAAAACATCCAAAAAACAGCCTAATAATAAAAGAAAGAATAGTCAAGCCATCTTAACTGACATGAGATGTTTACTTTACATAAAGCTGTGACAGCCGTTAAATATTAAACCTTTGTTGAGTCATTGCAGTGCACTTTCTTTTTTTTATCCAGGGTTTTTTGAGAGTGATGGGAGAAATGTGAGAACCATCTTAAAGGCAAAGAGCAGAAGAGAGTGAAAGCAAAGAGAGACAGACAGACAGGCAGAGATAAACAAGTGAAGGAGAGAGCGAATAGAAACATTTAAAAGACGGGTAAAGCAGAGAAGAGTGAACTGCAAAAGATGGAGGGACAGAAACAAAGGAGGCTGACAGTGAAAGACAGAAAGGGAGACAGAAGAGAGGGAATCATAAAGAAAGAGACGGACAGACAGAGGGAAGGATGGAATGGGACAGAGAAAGAAAGAGAGAGAGAGAGCAAATTAAACTCAATCAAAAGCATGACAGGGCACTTCTGGTGACGGATGATAAGCCCAGTAGGCCTCGGCCTGCAGCAGGGATGAGTGCCTTGGTCTGAGAGTTGCGAACGCTCATGCTGGCTTTCGCTGACCACCTGTGTCCGTCACCATTGGAGGGCCGAGCCAGGGGGGTGCTTGGACAGAGAGAGCGCTGTCTCTCCTCTGATAAATGTGGAGAGAAGGAGGAGAGGAAGATAAATCCCTAGCCGTAGCAGTGAGGAAGTGGACGGGACCAGATAGAGCACACAACACAGAACGGCAAAGCAGAGTTCATCAATTATGTTAAGAGCACGCTGAAGAAAGGCTAATCTGTGGGGACCTTATGGAAATGGAGTGACAGAAAAAAACATTTTCCAAGCACTGATGCTTGATTTTGTGTGCAAGGTGGAAAGAGGGGAGCAAAATTGAGGGGATGAGTCTTGGGAAATCTGTTAACACTCAGAGGGTGTTAACGTCTTAGAGGGGACATTAAGCTAGACACTGTATTACTGACAGTTGCCAGTGTTTTGATGGAATAGTCATAAAAATAAGGGTGAAAAATCTAAAGATCTATCAAATATCAGCTAAATCCTGAGCTAAATCTGCCATTTTGCTGCTGACTGCCCTGCTGGAAAAAAAGCACAGACCAGCATGCATCTGTGTTGGCCTATGCTGGTTTATGCCGGCCACGTCAGAACCAAGAGAGCAATAAACAGGTACATTGGGAACCAGAGAGTAGTGTGAAATAACACACAAGAGTCTAAAGCCACAGTAACAAACCATTTTAAAACCAAAGTACCAGGGAGAAGCCAAAAGAGAAAACCAGAGACAGAAAAGGATCAGAAAAACATGATAAACACAAACAAGAAAAATGCTAAGTATGCAAGAGATAAGTCAATTGGCAATACTTTGCAAGAGACAAGAGACACTATCAGTCATAGTCAAAAGCGTGTCGCATCCAGGAGGAAGATAAAGGTTACCAGGAACAATAAATGATGATAATGAACAATAAATTCATTCCCGTCAGGTTGATTCCTTCTGGTTGCAACTACTGTGCAGCTATTCTTTTGATGATTAATGTATATACAAAGACAATTGAATACAGGTCGATAAACCCGATAAATCATGGGAGTATACAGGTTGATTGGAGACATTGGAGGAATCAGGTAGTGTAATAGGGCCAGGACAGATACTGTTGGTTATAAGCTTTTGACAAGATCTCAAAAACTAGATACTGGGTAACCAACTAATGCTTGTTTATCCAACTAGTTAACCTAAATGAATGTTAATAAGGGATAAATGTCTTGCCTTTGCAGCTGAGTGCAGAATATTGGCATTATCACCAAAACAATCACTGGTTATAGTGTTTTTTTGCTAAAGTCTAAAAACTGGCTAATGCTAGCAGCTAAAGTCAGCTAAAATGTACAATGCACAATGGCATATCTGGTTAGTTGACAGGCTATATTAACATTCATGTTGCTATCATCTGTAGTGCTTTAAGGCAAAAACCATTCACTGGGCAAATACATATACACAAATTTTAATCTACCTTCATAGTTTTGCTTGTTTTACTGCTAACATGTACTGTCAGCTCTTGTTCTCGAGTATCAGGTTTGTTTTAGGAAATTTTATAATTAACAATGCAGTAATTTGCACTAAAACACTTTTTTGCTTAAACAAAAAATAAATTACACCCACCAAAGAAGGGAGTCTAGGGAATCCACTAGTTCTAAATGTGCCAAGTTCATGACTTTAAATGGCTTTAAACAAACCACTTAAGGCCATTTATGCAGACCTTTTACAAAGGCAAGACATTTGTAGAGCTTTCAGGCCAAGGCCATTGATTTTGCAGTGTATATCTTTAATTAGCCATTGAGTATGTTTCCCATGTACTGAATGCAGCACGTATCTCTGCAACAGCATCCATTCTTCCTACAGTTCACTCAAGTTGTCTTCTGTATTCTGGAGGCATGCTCGCCATTCACAACACTTCCCTTCTCAATTGATCTGCCATTGGGTCTAATGGGATTTAATTATAGAAAATAACAACACTTCATCCGTCCATTGATTTTGTCTTTGTCATCCACAAAAGTAAAAGTATCATTATCTCCATTCTGGTCCCACAGACATAAATAATAAATAAATAAAAAACAGCCTGCTGTGGCATCACTTTCCTTTTAGCAAGTAATAATTGCTACCTTTTTAGCGTGCTTTACGAGAAGAGGGCAGAAATCAATGCGCTTGGTGCAACTTAGATGAATAGCTGAAGTTAAGGGACCAGGTGAAGCTGTCCTCTCTCAAAGAGAATCTGCTGAATCGTGCCTCAGTGCTCCTGGTCAGAGTCAATACATTTGTTAAAAGTTGACTTTGCCAACATCAAGCTGCTTAGCTCCAAGGTCAAAGCAAGCAGTAGTAGTGAGACTTAGCCTCCTCTGTTATAATTTGCTGGGCACCTTGATGTAATTGTAAACTGTTATGTCTAAAGCTGGAATGCTAAGAATAACTAAGTTCTACCAAACTTGTTAGTTCCAACATTTGATTATTCTTTTTCTCAAGCTTTCTTTCTGCAGTGAGATAGATTAGTAGTACTAGAATACAACACTGATGAGGCTAAAGATTATATCTAATATGTTGCATGCTGCATCCTGTAAATTGGAAGGTGGAGCCACTGCAGGATAGACTTTTTGTTCCAGCACATCACACAGATGTTTTGAACAGATTGAGATCCAAGGAATTTAGAGGTGAGGCCAAGACCTCGAACTCCTCGTACGTCCCTCAAACCACTCCCAAACAATCTGCAGTGTGGCAAGGTGTGTGGTCCTGCTGAACAAAGTAGGTGCCACATATCAAACTGACGTCCACGTAAATGCATGGACCCAGCGTTTTTTGGCAGAAAATTGCCCGAACCATCACACTGCCTCCACCGGCTTGTCTTCCCACAGCGCATCCTGGTGCCATCACTTCCTCATTTAAAGGGCAACCATTTAGACATAAAAGAAAACCACACCGCAAATCACTGAGCCTTGTGGTGCTTAACACCCTGTTGCCGGTTTGTGGCCAGGACGGGCCTTATTGCTGTACCTGACTGACCCAACATGCACAATTGTGGACGTTCAGGAAGCAGTGATGCCCTCCATGAGCCATCCTGTTAGTGCCAGCACCATTGGCAAACAGCTGCGTGACATACACATAGACCGTAATGACAACTGCCATTAACACCACATCAGAATGGCACTTTGTCTTGGTGGGGGGAACCAATGAATCTGTGTATGGAGGCACTGTGGTCACTGCCAAGAGTAATGGTTTGTTGTTACCCGTCACATGTCCAGATGGCCTGGTGTCACTCGACCTTCACCCCTACCACAAAATCTGCACTGTGTGACAATATTCAAGCTGCATGGGAAGGATTATCGCAGGACACCATTAGGAACCTCTGCAACTCCATGCTGCGATGTCTGGCATGTTGCATTAGCAAAGGCCCAATACCAAAGACACTACCTCTGTATATGTAGCTCAATAAATATTGCCCATATCAGTCTAAATTTATCATCATTTATTGTTGGTGGTAACCTTTAACTTTTTTCTTGTTACTTAATGGCCATTAGGTACAGAACATTAAACGACTTTGCACAGCACTGTGATTTGTTGGTTCACCTTACTGTCTACAGTGGAGCACACTTTGTGTCAGACATCCCCTGGACCTGCTGACCAATGTTTATAAGTAGACAATCACGATTACATATTTTGTTTGGTGGACTACTGTTAACCAGGCAGTGTCACTGAGGTGTTTACACTCCCCAGCAATGCCGCTGTGTCCGATACACTGATACCAGAACAACAAACACCTTCATGCCACTGTCATAATGATGGCGGTGCAGTGCTGAGAAGAGTTTGCCTCCCTATTCAGCATTTGTGGCTTACATGCTGAACAACTTCCAAAAATTCCCATCAGGAATAAGCTGTGTCAAAAACCACTTACTGTACACATGCTACATACTACACTTACTACATACTACACATACTATACCACTTTTGGTGGTATACTATTTAGCATTGTAGTGGTTTATAGTCATTGTGGATGCAGCCTAATATTTTTAAAGAATCTATATGTAAAATTAAATGTGCAACAGAGTTAATAATACGGGCTAACACAAGTGTTGCCGGCAAAGTTTTAGCTTGCTTTACTCTCATGGGTCTCTCTGCTCATGGAATTCATAACACAACCCATTTTTATTGCATGATTTTGGCATCAGGGCTGGATGATTTCCAATTAAAAAAAAAAAAATCAAACTGCAGGGACTTGTTTTGCTCAGGTTGATTTTGTACCTGTTACTGAGTTATAAACACGAGGAAAGGAAATCTTGCACATAGCAAACAAAATCTATTCATAGGTTATTCAGACTTGTTAGTGGTAATTTATTGCTATCCTCCATGCCAAAAAAATGCTGGTTTACAGGGTGACATCTGCAGGCGCCTAGTGTGAATGAACAACAGATGTTGTGCCTGCTTGCACTGGACCAAAAGGGCTAGTTGTGTTCAGATGCTGGGGGCTCAGATGGTTGGGTACACCATGGGAGGTAAACAAAGGAGGCATGGATTTGAGCGTGAACCACAACTGCAGGAAAAAGATAAATAAATAAGCAAATCATTCCAACTGCTTGTAGCCAACAAGAACACTAGGCTAAAATGAAACTGACAAACACTTCCTTGTGTTTCTTGTGTGTTTGTGTCTTGTTCACAACAATTTAGTGATGATTGCATTCATGTGCACCTTTGGTATGGTAACTGCAATGTGTAATTGCAATGTAACATGCAAAAACCATTAATGGTTATTGAATTAAACGTCAATGATAAAATGTTAAAACAGACACAAAACTGTAACAATGTTGCAGAAACAACAGTGACGAAAAACTGAGTTTATGTTTCCTTGTTATTTCATGTCCCTGGTTATATTAAGCACATATTCTGCCTGCTTCTACAATGCCTTCTGATGCTTTCACAACCCACTCCCACCATGCCTCCTCTATCATTAAGGAAAATGTTCAAATAGCTCAAAGCTCCCTGCGTTTCACTTCAGCACTAAAACATGAGAGGAAGTGTTATACGATCTTACTCACGTTAAGACACATCATCAAGTGTTCTATTTCATATTGAGCTAGAAAGTAAAGAAAAAAGTAAAACAAATTGTCGCTGTCCAAGGAAAAACATGTATCTCCATTTTTCCATGACCGACAGAAATGGCCCAAAATTGCTTTGGAAAAAAGTCTTGACTTACATTACTGTACATTACTGTAATGCTCTCCATACTGGGGTTCCTAAAAAATAGTTTATCCTCTACAACTCGTGCAGAACGGATCATAACAGACACTAAAAAGAGAGCTTATATCACTCTTGTTCTGATAGAGCTGCACTGGCTACCTGTATCTATTAGAATAGACTTTAAAGTTCTGCTGCTGGTCTATAAGGTTCAGAATAATCTAGCACCTGCTTACATCACAGAATGCCTCTCTGTTTATGTTCCAGCTCGTGATCTTAGATCTATAGATGCTGGCCTTCTGCAAATACCTTCTGTAAAATACGGAAAACATGCTTCTAAACTGTGAAACTCAGTTCCAGCATCTGTTAGACAGTCGAGCTCAGAGCTTACATTTAAGAAACATTTAAACCCATATCTCTTTAACTAGTTAAAACTACATTAACATAGTATTTATAACACTTTTACATTTTATTTAATTAATATAAATTGAAATAACACATTTCTGTTACTGATGTCCAATGTCTATAAAGCACTTTGAGCTGCCAGTAGTATGAAAGGTGCTCTATAAATAAACCTTGTTTGCTAATTTCAGTTTATTAGCTTACCTGGAGGTTTGGAATTTGACGTAGGCCTTTATCAGAATCTGACCAAACAAACTGCAGTTTAAATATTATTATAAAGATGTAATCTGATGTGTCAATCTTCTATTATTTATTTTTTATGTGCTGATGTAGAAACGTAATGATGGTAGCTGCATCATTAAGCAATTGGTTACTTATCAGCTGGTGCTGGGCAGTATGACACAATTATTGTGAAAAATGTTATTATTAACAACTGCATAGGTAAAACGTTTCTCAACCAGTCACACTATGTCATTAGAACTAACTGATGCATAATCACAAATTCTCTACCAGTCAAGTTTAAATAATATATTTTGAATGATATCAAAAAGCATTTTCTTTTGCAGATACATATATAAATGATGTACAAAGCAGATTTCATTATAACTGAAGAAACTGTGCAACATCAACAATAGAGTATTATAGACCAGATAATAGACCAGATTTCACTGTTCAAAAAGCTACTCATGGTTCTTTTATGAGAATAAATGACTATAAATAGTTAATAATTGGTACTATTTACTGCTGAATAAAACATGGGTCAACATTGTGGGGTCTAGCTTATAACATCTTAGTCTACACTAATATTTAATAAATTATGAAGTCATTCCAAACCTCTGAACAGCAGTGTTCATCATGGTTTGTGTGGATCAAATGATTTTTGACTCTTTATTACTGTACGACACTTTTTTTTTCTCATATCAGGATTTTGGAGTTGGAGCAACATGAAACTTTGCTAGTCTATATGTAATTGTGCATTGCCATGTCACAAAGGTCATCTCTCACACTGCCCCTTGAAATTATTACATAAATACTCACATACATATTAGCATATATATGTACAGATATTAGCAACCACCTGGAATACCTTAGCAGCAGCCTAGCAATACCTTAAAAAGTGTTATTGTGTGGGACATCACAGTAACAGCCTACTCACATTTAAGCTGCCATCCCACCACCTCTAAAGGCTTAAAACGGTAACCGGATTTAAATCCAACAGCCATGAATTTCTTTTAGACTTAGTTCAAACCCTATCACATGACATTTGCGTCTGTGGTGGTCTACTTCTGATCTGTATTGACATATTATTACAGAGCCTAGCAATTTGATTGTTCCACTCTGTTCCTAAAGGAGCAAGTACATATCTTCTGGATTAGTCTAACACGCAGATTTTTAAGCTTTGCCAATGGGAGGCTTCTTGTGATGATGTTTACACATGTAAAGGGCCGACAGTGTCTGATAAAGTATGTTTCCTCTGAAGTGATGGGAAAAATTATAGCAGTACAAAAGACAGAGCCGTCAATCTCAGCGCAAGGCGCTTCATCTCCAGGCTCCTGTGGTGTTCAAAGCCACAGCATTGCCTTTTACCCAGAACTGACACACACCCAAATCAAGCCTCCTTCTACTTTCCCTACAGGGGGCTAAGACTGGCACTGATAAACATGCCTTAAGAGGCCATCAAACCCAAACTGATGATGCCTCCAAGAAACAACATCATCACACGAATCATGAATATGTATAAAGGACTGGTGGAGCAGACATTTAAAATGTACTTACTTGTGATAAGCCATTTAGGACTTTACTATGAAGAGTAAACAGGAGTTCTCGATGGGCTGCTCTGTGCTTGTGAAGAGCCGAATGGAACCTCCAAAGTGAAAATTATTAAGTGCCGAGCTAGATCACAGCCAAGATGTTGTATTAATATATTTAAAACTAGAACACAGAATGTGTTCAAGCGATATAACCATAATGTTCATAGAATCCAGGGACCTTTCATATATAAAGCAGTTAAGAGCCTCAAACAGGCACATACTTGATTCAAATCCCACTGTGCTTAAAAAATCCAGTCAAGCGCCACAGCACGGCAAGTTCCAATTACAATGGGAGCTACTTCACTGCTCAGTCTTTGTGCAAGCCTGCACGGCATCAAATCCAAAGAAAAGTTAGCATGAAGCAACAGTTTCTGGTTTTCAACATATGCTTTTGCTAGTTCAGCCCCCACTGTGCACAAAGAAGTTGTTGTTGCATTCTAAACTCGCTAATGTACTATGAATAAACAGAAGATGCAGAGTGGTCTAAGAACAGAGTGACATTAAATGAAGCATGGAATACTTATTATCTAATAACTAAGCTCACCTTGCATGTTTAAGGTGGTAGGTGGTTTAACTTCAGGCTCCTGCAGATGGCGTTGCGTAAGGATCAAGGGGCTATAAATACCTGTGGGGTGAGTGATGGGATCCATAGGTTGAGAAGAGGTGGTACGGTGCAGTGAATGTCTTGTTCCATGTGTGGAAAATGGGTTGCAAAGCAGATGTTCATGATTGGCTAAAAGGAGTGACTGCATTTGGGCATGCCAAAGACCATAATGTGAAGGAAGTAGCTGAATTTGCAGGTGTGTGGAAGTGTACGGTCATACGGGTCTAAAAATCCCAGTCTACAGGAAATTCTCCTCAGAATCGTGCCAGGGAAGGCATCCACCAAATCTGGCCCAATTGCACAATTGTTTGTGGCCGAACATTGATGTGGCCAACATCCAGAAACTTGTCCAGTTCATGCCAAACCGAATTGCAGCTGTTATTCGTGCTTGTGGAGGTATTACATGTTATTAGGTACCTTTCAGTCCCAGGTCACTAGTGTTTGGTCCAGTGATCTTATGAACATTCTTTATATTACTGTTTAATGCACAAACATACACTATTCACTTTTTGTTTTACCCAATATTACCTAATTCCTCCCTTATTGCACAATACTACCATGCTTAGATTGTAATTGCTAGCATCAGCTAACAGGTGCCTGCAATGGCTAGCATCATGCTGAGAAATGGAGAAAAAAAGGACCATCCTTTAGGCTCACAAGTGTTCACAGTGATGCCACAACCATCCACGGCTGGAAGTTCAAGAGAGCATAGGCTTGGCTTAAACACTAACATTAGAAGCTCGTAAGATACTTAGTTAATATATCCTTTGCTTTGTATATGGCCGTTTAGATTACTGCCTTTGGAATGTGTTTGTATGCAAATGTGTACTGGAGGCATGAGGCAATGGAAAGCAATCACGGGTCCGGACTTAAGTTGGTACCAGTTCTACTTGTTCTTCATCGTCAGCTTGTTGCATCAATTAGAAAATCATTAAGCTGTGCAGGAATCCAGTCCTCCAGAATCTGATCTGCCCATTCTTGTGTTAGAGTATATCTAGAGTCTTTCATTCATGCAGTATGACAGCAAGAGGTATTGAATGCTTTGCACCGGAGTGCTCAGTATGGTTCAAACAGAGAAAATGCAAAATTGAAGGGGAGAACTCCAAGGAAAGATTGCTGGTTGTTGACTGCAGTGTTGCAGTAAAAGTTAAGAAGAACACATTTGAGGAATTAAAATTTATTAGGAAAAGAATGGACAAGGGGACTGAAATGAACAATGGGGATAAGGCTTGCTTGAATAGGGTCTTAATACCCTTATACAGGTACATAATTAGAATCTCTGTGTCTGTAAGTACTATTGTGAAGACATTATTACCTCTCATAGCTGGCACTAGTACAGCATGCAGGGCTCTTCACAATTCAGCAATGAATTAGCAGTTTATTACACGCATCTACCATATCAGTGGACTTTGTAGGTTTGCAATTATTGACCACTGCTGACCACATATAGTTTTGGTGATGGATGCCTTTCTGCACAACAGTGATATCAATGCATCCACTAGCATACCACTACAATGCTGGTCTCACTGCTGTGCTGGGAATCAGAATCAGAATCAAGCTTCATTGGCCAAGTATGTTGGTTACATTAGCTCACGGTGAACAGAGAGTGACAACATTCCACAATTCCTCTCTCTCTCTCTCTCTCTCTCTCTCTCTCTCTCTCTCTCACACACACACACACACCTTACCTTACATACTTGTAAACCTTACATTGTTGTGGAGTGGTATATGTATATCAGTGCAGCAGTCAGGATGTAGAAGCAGATTAATTTAAGTGGAGTACAAGAACAGCAAGAAGAGTACAAGAAGAGCCCACCAACAAAAAATATCTGGACAGCAGTTCTGATGACTACATGATAGATGCACCTAACAAATTGGTAAAAGTTCTGTACAGTTATAAGTAAAGTAATATCATACAAGCTGTGTCAAAAATCCCAGTCTACAGGAAATTCTCCTCAGAATTGTGATATGGGAGGCATCCACCGCCAACACTGTTTTCGCATTGCAGGGAATGCCACGAATGACTAAACGGCTTTTTTGCCACTATTACCTCATTGCATATGCATTTAAAGGTGCTTGCTATTGATAAAATAAATAAACAACTAAAGCAATGTTTTATGTTGCTATATCCTAATTCTTTAGGTATGTTTTCAATTCCATCAAAGTGAAAATTTAATAAGTAGATTTTAAGATCCATTAAGTTAAACTGAAACTTCTTTGGCTGCCTTAATTTCTGCATAAGCATACGCTACGGCTTCTACGTGTGCTGTGGTTTCTGTTGTAGAAATGCCACAGCCTTTCATGCATTGCATGTAGCTAAGAGGTTATGCCTACCATACAACTCAGCTTCGTGCAGTTCCCAAAAGATCTGGACATGCAGAATGAGCTTAAACAATGATTTTACTGCATCACATGGGTCTTAAATGCACTCGGCATGGAACTGAAATTCGGCTCATCTCATCACCTGATAAAGAAGGTATTTTAAAACAGAACCTTAAAACAGATATTTACTTTTACTATGTCAAATAACTCCTTTTGTTGTTACCTCGAGAAAATAAGCCATTACTTCTGCCTAATGGGTTTTTTGATTGGTCTTTGAGGCTGGTGGAAATGGGCCTTCATACAAAATGCCCAACAATTGTTTAAGCAGATATTAATTGTGAAGTTTTGCCAGTGTGTTTATTTGTGTGGAAGTTCTTAGTAGATAACTTGCTAAATTGGCCACACCCACCAGCACAAAGCATAAGAAAATAATGGTAACACTTTACAGTTCTGCTTCACAGTGTATTAATGTGCTGTTTTAACACTTGCCTAATGCTTTCATCACAATGAGTAAATGCATAGACACCTGTGTGCACAACACACCAGGCAATGAAGTGTATATATTAATCAAGAACCGAGTCAAATACGAGTGACACGTCCTGCAACATTGGCTGGAGCTGGCCCTTGTTGGTCAGCACTGTTTTGCTCATGTCTTTTGCTCGGTGTCTGTGAGAACCGACAGTCAGCCCATCAAAAGAACAATATTGTAAATAAAAATATCCCTTTTCATCCACAGTGACGCTATATTGTTGCATGTAAGCCATTCATTTTCCTGTGTATTACTGTATTAACCTATATCATCTCCCAACAGACATTATGCATTATGGAAAGGGTCTTAATTAATATAATGAGACATGGTATTAATTAACAGAATGAGTAAGAAATATGTTAATACTTGAATGA
>JAVGWN010000231.1:0-15461 GCA_034552555.1 Semaprochilodus insignis | reverse complement strand
AACCTAAGCTAAACACTCATGATTTCCAATCCCTCAGACTGCACTGAACCATGAGCCATCTTTTAATAATAGCTGATATAACTACATGGGCAAGGGATTACTTTGGAAAACCCATTGCAAAAAGCAGTACAATGCGGAGTTACATTCACAAACGCCATTTAAAACTTTACTGTTTTACAGAAGCCTTATGATAACCATGTCCAGAAGCGGCATTGACTTCTCTGGGCTCAGAGACATCTGTGAAGGACGATCACACAGTCAAAACGTGTACTGTGGTCAGACGAATCAACGTTCCAAAAGAAAAAAACATCCGGACTGTTATCAGCAACATGTCCAAAAGCTGGGGTCTATCATGGTACGGGGTCAGTGTCAGCGCCCGTGGTAAAGGTCATTTACACTTTTGTGATGCAGCATTAATAAAGAAGACGACTTTTCTAGGGACGTGTATGCATTTTTCAACGGGACAATGGAAAACCACTTGCTGCATACATTACAAAGGCATGGCTGGGGAATTAGAGAGTATGGGTAGTGGAGTGGCCTGCCTGCAGTCCTGACCTGTTCCCAATAGAGAATGTGGAGAGAATTTTGAAATGAAAAACGTGACAATGACGACTCAGGTACAGTTGCACACCTGCAGTTTGCAGGAGGAATGGGACAAAATACCACCTGAAACACTTTGTTTGGTGTCCTTGGTGCCAAATGTCTTTTAAGTGTTGTGAGAAGGAATAGCAACATTACAAAGTGGTAAATGCTTTACAGTTCCACCTTATTTTGGCATGTGCTGCAGGGCTGAAATGCAGGAATGGGTGTGTATTAACAAGTGGAATGAAGCAGATCAGACAAAACATATCTTGGGTTCATACTATCTACAGTATGGGCTCATACTGGCTGCCTTCCTTACTACTCTCAGACTCGCAGCCTTTCTCACTCTCACTCACTCATTCACTCACTCACTCACTGCCTTTCTCATTGTCTCACTCACTAACTCACTGCCTTCCTCACTCTTTCACTCACTCACTTTCTTCATCATTGTCAATGACTTCCTACCTCATTTTCTCAATCACTCTCTGCCTTTGGTACTCATTCACTTTCATTGACCTACTGCCTTCCTCACTTACTCACTCACTCGTTCATTCCCTCACTTACGCCCAGTCCATCTGAGGTAGGGTCCCTGGTGAGAAAGTGGTGGGGGCAAGATTAAACAGGGGGAACGAGTTTTAAGCCTTATCACTGTTTATTCTTAGATTTGAAAACATGCAGGGAGAGGGAGGCTGTAGTGAGACCTAAATCCCTGCTNGCAACATTACAAAGTGGTAAATGCTTTACTGTCCCAACATTTATTGGAATGTGTTGCAGGCCTGAAATGCAGGATGGATGTATATTAACAAATGAAATGCTTGACCAGACGAAAGAAGGAATATCTTGGGTTCACACTGTCTGCAATTAAATATAAGTCTAATTACCTCTAAAAAACATCTACCCTCTAAAAAAACCTGTTTTCTACCTGTTCCTACACTTTATTTCAAAAGAGTATGTGTGTGTATGTGCGCAAGTGAACACACTCACGTTGAGCTGGTGTCACAGGAGCCGTAGCAGGAGGTTATCTCCACGGGGTCTACAGATCTACAGCTGTTTGTCATCAAATAGGTGTTGTTCTTTTGAACACGGCAGTTCTGCATCTTACCTGAGAGAGGAAACGCAGGTGTATTATAGTCAAAAAGCATTTTTGGTTGCCAGCTTTAAAATTATTTCACATAAAGAAAAGCAAGACACTTGCACACATCCTTACTGAGTAGCCAAGCAATTGGCTAGTTGCACAAGATGGCGGTGTCTAAATTCCACTATAAGTTGTGTACAGATAACAACATTCACCTGCATATCAGCTGGTAGTACACACTGACTTCAGATTTTAGCAGGATCTGGACTTTCGTGGCACAAAGCCTCAACATTTGCGATAAAACGTGTGGGAGCACTTTAATACTAGCAACATTTAACACTGACTTTACTGGATAGTTAGGACTCAACAGCTAAATGACAATGATAGACCTTTATACTTTGTAATTATGTAAATTGCCAACTACATAATGAAAGCCTTAGTCTCTTTTATTTATCAGTGCGGATGATTTGCTATACATCACTGAATGTGATTTTTTATGACCCCTCCAAAATGCTGGCTTATATGCTATCTGCATACTGCTTAAAGCATAAGCTACATGGTGCCTTCTTGTGCAACTCACCAATAAGCCACAAGAGGGCATGTATTTCAGTATTTCAAGACAGTTGAGGATGTAAGTGTGCATGACTATGAAATCACATTAAGTCCTTAAAAGGCCACATTTTATCTTTGTAGTTTTATTATTCCCACATTATGTTAAGCTCAGGAAGTAAATTTGTACTGTGTAGCAGGTAATTAGCAAGTAATGCAATGATTAAAATATTATCAGTGGAGATGTGAAAATGTAATTTTACCAGGGGTGTTTTTTTTTGTATACAACTGTATATTTAGATACATACCACATCAAAGACATAAAGGTTTACACATTACGTTCTAATGCTATGTAATTTCTTTATTCCTAAAAGAAAGAAGAGTGTGATTATTTATTATGTAATTTGTTAACCATAGGTAAAGCATATTTGAAAGACCCTCATTTTGAAATAGGCAGTCTGGACAATGCACTGCATTGTTAATAATATTCAGGAAAAGATTAAGGTTACGATTATGTAAACTTTGAATATGGATATTAGTTAATGCCATTATTTTCACCTTTTGGATAAAACATACATTTTTAATTTGAATAAAACATTTTATTTTAATAAATTAGTGAGACAAAAATGTTTAGCATCTTACAAGTTTTGCAACATCCATCTGGTGTAGTTTTCACAGTGCCCTTGAGAAAACCAGTGTAAAATTATTGATTATTATGCATCAGTGCTTCAAAATAAAAATCTGGAAAATCTACTGCAGATTAACCATAAAGTTTAGCCATCACAGGTGATTTGCAAACTTACAGGGATGCAGTGTTCTTGGTTAAATGCTGGGCATGAAAGGGCAAGTGGAACCAACACAAATACATTACCGACTTTAGTGCAATTATATTTCATGCACTCTTCATTTGGAGGGGTAAAGCTGTTTCCATTCTGAAAGAGTACAGACAAACAGGAATGATAATGCTGTAACAACAAAGAGGGGTCATAAATAACTTTATGAATTGAATTTAAAATCTCCTAATTGTACCTCAACAGTGTAAACTGTGTCATTCTGATCTACATAAGCACAATGCTTTGGTTTACACTTTCCACAGCATTGCACTGGGTCCTGTTCATAGATAAAGCCCTAAATGAAACAACAATGTAATGTAAATGTTAGTACAGTAATTTATTGCATCACAGTAAATGCTGGAAACACTATACATAAATATTTAATTTGTATGCAAGCGTATTCCAAAGCAAATTAATAAATGCATTTTTACTGCATTTGGTAGACTTTAAACTTGTTGGCATATAGACTGTATTTTTCCCAGTCTAGTTATTTGTTCTTTTAATGTTTTCAGTTTCAGGATTCATTTGTTAAGTAGCAAGTTGGTTTAAATCCTGCAGTGACTTTGTCCATTTACAGAAACTTTCCAGAAAATGTTGGATTTCTTTACAATGTTAGTGATAAGAGCCAGGGGTTGACGCAAAGCCAAAATAGACATACTACTAAGCTTCTCTGCTTTATATTGAATGTTGATAACTATAATGTTGATAAAATGGTTTTGTATTGTATTCTGTGTGTGCTATCATGCTGTGTGTACTTCATGGAAGTAAACAGAAGATAATAAGACAATAGTCTGCACAAAACATACTGTCTGCACAAAACATACTGTAGGCCAGAATCTTAGCATACAGCTATTGTAAACTAGTCTTAAAACGCTTCAACCTGGATTTCTAATTCTTCCAACGTGCTGCCATTTTTTGCTGTTTTGGGTAGGATTAGTGCTTGAATCTTGTATCTCAGTGTGTAGGCTTCAGGGTCCAACACTTCATTCAACTAACAAAGATAGAATGTAACTCTAAATAACAGTTACCACCATCGATGGCACATAACATAATGTGAACATAAAAATAAATTGGTATTAATCATTTTCATCTGTAGTTGAGTCAAACAAGGGGGGAAATTCTGCAGAAGGTTCAGATTCTTTCAGCGAATGCCACGTGTGTATTCAAACAGTTATAAGAAAAAACGTAACATTTTGTTGGCAATAGTACAGTACAAATGAAAATATTTTGATAGAAAACGTTAATCAAAAGTTAAAGTAATTTATTCCTTGTGTACGTAAGACAACAATCTTACCTCACTTGCAGAAAATAAAGAGGAGAAAAGATCAAGATAGACATTGAGAGACAAATTAACCAATGCATTTATATTTATATGCACTCCAGCTGATTTCCTCATATGTTTAATTTGCAATGAGAAACAGTCAACCACAAAAATCGAACGTTTCGAGACATTTTGCAGGAAAGTGAAAAGTGTCCTGCAGGACCTGCTGATGAGGCGAGAAAAGCAGCTATAGCTGAGCTAAAGCTTAAAGTCAAGCAGATTAAGTCTGGGTTTGTACTGCAGCATTTACTGCTATTAAATGAAGACATACGGCTTCTGTATAATCTGTAGGCTTTATTAAAGTCTGTCTCTGCTCAAGTCTCGCCTTACACATGCAAGGAATACATTAACAGAGTGCCATGTCAGCCATAGACTCACACTGCTCACACAGCTTAATCAGTGAAAGCCTTCAAACCGAGTCCCTGAAAAAAATAACTTCCAAAGAACAAGTAAGCCAAAAAAAAGTTTCTTCTGAATTTGTTATTATATTATATTTCAGTTGCTGACCCCTGACCCAAGTTAAAGTTTCACTTCAAAAAACAGATAGAGCAAACCACATGTTCTGAACTGATGGAAGATTGCACAGATGAAAGGCATTACCAGAGAACAGGTTGTGTTGCAGATTACAGGAGAGCAGTTTAGAGCTAATAGTCCAGTCATTGGGTTCACAATGGAACTGCAGGTGCATTCCTCACAGATGTCTACTGGAATTTTATCTCCAGGCTATAAATGGACATGACACAGTCAGCTGTTACTGATACATTTTGTTTTGTAAATTATTAGCCAAGAAGCTTCTCATACTTACTATGCATATATATTACCATGTTGATATGTAAACTGAAAACAACACACAAAACATAATTCTTACCATATATTCTGTGCCGTTGAAGACACAGACTGCTTTAGGTTCTGATAAAACAAACAAGCAGGTTAAAAATAACTTAAAATATGCACTATAAATGCATTTACAATATTCAAAAGGTTGCCTACATAAGCAGAGGTTGCAGGTAATACGAAGTAGAACTTGTGTGACTGATACTTACTGTACGAGAAAGTGGGACAGCAATCATCCTCAGTCTGATTTTGTACTACCTCAAATCCAATTTCACATCTTACTGGGGGGGCACTGGGGCACAGAGCAAGATCACACTCTAATAGTGAGACAGAGAGAAAGAGAGAGAGAGAGAGAGAGAATATAATCAGCTTTATTAGTGTGTGTATAAGTAACACTGTATTTGAATTTGAATTTGAATACAGCTTTAAAGATGCTATAGAATGAATAATAGCTGAACAATGAGTTTTCAGTACATAGAACTAATATAGAACTAAACCACTGTTGCCTCCTTTTCAAATACAAACCCTGCATTTCTAAATAAGGACAGATATCGATTTCAAAGTCCTGGTTTGTAAAAGTCATGCCCCCAGATCATGTTCCTTCCCAGCAAAACAACAAGAACTGAGCAAAACCAATAGCAAAATATACATGCAGAAATCTACCTTTTCAGAACTGTGCAGAGGATGTCTGCACTGTACATACCCTTCCAGTGGTATGAACTAATATGAACTATAAAATCCTACAGCTTACACAGGCACCAGAATGAAACTGCAGTGCCATTAAACATGTAAAGGAAAAAATTGTCAATGAGCATATTAAGTGACCGTGAACTATGTTACATACATTGTTATGTTTACTATTTTTATTTTGTATTATTTTTTACATTTATTTATTTATTTATTTCATTTTTTAATTTAACTGTATGCTCAAAATAGACATTCTTTAAGAAAATGACTTGGTCAGCCAGGCAAGATCTTCCAAAATAGGGAAATTGTTACCCTGTATTACCCTGTAGTCTATATAATCAGTTATAATTGTCATATCATTATCATTATTAGTCTTCATATGTCACAACGTATATTATTCATATGGGCACCCTTTCCCTTTCTCCCTCACATACAACAACACATTTTAAAAATCCAATAATTTTAAATAGATGTCAGCAGCCAAGAAATGGTGGCGATACAGGACTCACTGGGATGCTGATCCTGCAAGAAGGGCAGCGTATTTGGAGAAGCAGAGAGATGCAGTGCACAAGCTCAGATAAGAAGGAAAGGGTTTTGTTCCTTGCCTAACTTTAAGTCGGTTTTGATAAAACTAGGGTTGGCTCAATACCACTTTTTGATGTCCAGTAACAGTACTGACACTCCAAACCTTGAGTATCTGCCTATACATATACCCCTCTCTTAACCAAATAAGATGTTAATAATACTATAGTCTGAATGAACTTCGACTGATCTAAATAACATCATGATCAAACCGTCAAATGGATATTCTCCTTTCCTAAAGGAAGAAATACATAGAACACAACATGACTCAGTTCTGAACATTGGTGTAAATTTTTACGTGATAGTTTAGGTTAACAAATTCTATCAGTTTATACCTTTATTTCTCCCCAAATCTGATTCATTTAATTTGACCAATATCGGCCGATACCGTAATGATAGGATTCCTAATCAAAACTGTCAAATTTCACACTATAAATGTAAACTATTTAGACTGCTCTGTTTGAACTGCATTATCCTTTTTATCCATTGTCCATTATTAATTATGAATGAATAAATTAAAAACACCAAACCAGCACAAGTTACTGAAGTGGGAATGCTTAATTCGCACTGTGTAAAACATGTTCCTGTAATGTGTTTGTTCTTTGTTTTTCTTGTTATTTATAATGTATTATCTTGTATAAATTTAGTACTTCATCATTGTATTCTTTACATATTAATTGAAAATTTCAACTGATTTTAGTATTTCTACCTTGAAGTAAACACAGTTCTGATTGTTAACAATGTGTCCAGTCAACTATGTGACCTGCACCAACTGAGTGACTTTCATTGTCAACTGTTACACCTTATTTATCTGTTGTACTGCACATCTACACAGTTTTGCATGAGATCTCTTAAAATAATCAATATGGCAGTTTATGGTAGTTTAATAATGAAAAGAAAATATTCATATCCTTAATGACAGCGCTGAACATCACATGTATATCTAAAAAATCTTTAAATTATTAGTTAAAACATTACTGTATCTTTGGCAGAATAGATTCATGAGCCCTTAAAATTAAATTGTAGTTTACTTCAACTGCAGGATTTAATCAAATTGCTGCAATGACATGCAGTTTGTCATGCCAGACTGTCGTGGAATGACTCAGAATACTCAGAAGACTCAAGAGACGACCAGCAAATTTGTGTATGGAGGCACCGTGCTCAGCGCCAAGATAAACGGTCTGTTGTCACGTGTCACACGTCCAAAAGTTCTGGTGTCACTCCACCTCCAACCCTACCACAAAATCTACAGGAACTGTGTGAGAATATTCAGGCTGCATGGGATGGATTATCACAGGACACCACTAGGAACCTCTGTTCCTAATATGTATGTTGCGTTAGCCAACATGGCAGCCCAGCGCCATCTGGAGAGAGAGACTACTGTGTGTAGCTCAATAAATACTGTCCAAATCAGTCTAAATTTCTGAATTTCATGATAAATGGACCAACAGAAATGACCCAAAACTGCTTGGAAAGAAGTTTGGTTCCATTGACTTACATTAGAATTAAATTAGGTTTTTGCCCTCTCCTGTAAAATTGTCATTTTGGAGATACATGTTTTCCTTTGGACAGCAACGATATGCAGTATAATCTATTTGGGTTTTGGGTTAGTATTTCTAACTTATTTCCAAACATCCTTGGACACAACAGATAGCCCTATATGTATGGTTTAAAACTCTTTATTCATATATGAATTCAGCATTTTGCCTGATTATTTACAAATGGAGTAAAAGAGTGTAATGTAAATAACAAACCAGATATTGTTGCTACTCATCTTTTTGTAGATCTGATGAAACAGTACTAGTTACTAACTACACAAATCCCAAAAATATGTGCATTGTTAAATAAAGATTAATATTTAAACATACTTTATTAAGTGTGCTGTGACATGCTTAGAGTATATAATGTATTCTTAGCATTTTTATTTTATTCAATCTCAAAACTCTTAAATGTAAAAACTGATCACTCACCACATGTTGAACAGCAGTGGTCGCTGCTTGCTTCCTTGATCCAATAGCCAGTTTTGTTACATGTTCCTAGAGTTGGACACTGGACATCTTCACACACTGGACCCATGGTCTCTGCATTGCATTCACAGTCTTGACAGTTCATGGTCCATTTGTCTCCTGGCTACAGGAGGAACACACAATGTCACCATACATTACATTCAGTTTAAAAAAAATAATACTTACTGTGTTTCTCATTTTTAGTATGTTCAGTTCTCTTCACGCAATTAAACACTGAATCTTAGAACATGTTATTTTCCTGGCCATCACCTTTTCCAGACACTGGCCCTTAAAACCAGCACAGCTGGACAAGCTTTTTACTCAGAGCTGTAGTGCTTATTAACCATGGTGGACACCTCATACTTTATTAACTAACAAACATCCCTTGCTGTATTACAGTAACTCCACTGTAACATAATACTTACACTATTAGACGCACAAATAGATGTTATATTTTTGTAATGTTCATACCATATATAATATCATATTATATATTATGTCATAATAATAGTATATATTAGTTTTTACAGTATATGTCTACTGGGACTGCATATGTATAGATACCCATAAATGCATATGCACAGATGTTCATACATTTCTTTAGTTCATTTCCATGGGTCTTTTCAATTCTTCATTCTTAATCTATTTATTGTATTTATTTGTATTATTTTTGTTGTTGCTAGTTGCTAGGCTGTGGTCTCAAATGGTATCTTTAATATTTTACATGTCATACATGTGTGCATTCACCAAGACAAATTCCTTGTGTAAAAACCTTTTTATGACAAAAACCGTCTTATGGAAAATAGTCCTGAAACATTCCACCACTATGCCAGGAAGATAAACTGTGCAAGGTTAAATGAATTCCACTGATTTATTTAGTTGCTAAGATAGAAATAAGATAAATCTTGCCAGCTCAGATTTCTTTACAATGGTGCAACCAGGGTTGCAGTGCCCACAATGCAAACATGGCCATTTTAAAAGCTATTTTATTTACCAACCAGCCCCCCTATGTATTTACATGTCTTCTCAGGTTTTATATGTAATGTTGATGATGGTATTATAGCAGTAAATCTAAAACAAAAATGTTTATTTTGCTTTACAGTGCCCTGCATGTACCTCTCCACCATGAAACATTTGTTAAGCAATAACTTTACCTCAAACCTAACACAAAAAGACAATGCGTCAGACCTCAGACAGTGTATTCACAACCACTTCATGTAATAACCTTCTGAATGGTAGCTTTTAGAGGTATTAAACACTTCAGATGTCTGTTATCTTTTACCATCACTGTGAACAATTCTGACTCTATCTAGAAAGGGGCATTTTACACCAAACCACCCATAATTTTGTTTACATCCCAAAAATTTAATAATGTTTAAATTTGGAAAAAAGGTGAAATTATCCTTTATCTGACGGATACATTCTCATTAGTTTCAGATGAGTAAGGGGGCAGATTTTCACAAAAACTCACCTTCCTAGGCTTTCCATCAGGACCAACACAACCTAAGATACAGAAGAAATACATGTACGGAAAGAATTACAGATATACTAGCGAAGCTTGATAAAAGCCCACAATGAAGAGTTTCTGCTTTTGTATTACAGCTTACAAAACGGCATCCATTATACTATGTATCAATTAGTTACACTATTAACTTACCACAGAAGGGTGTGCAAATGCCTGTAGCCGTGTCATAGAGAGTGGTGCTGTTAGAACAGAAGCATCCTTCCTTGAAGCCTTGACACTCCTTAGACTTGCAATTCACAAACTTTTCATTGTACCTGGATAGGTGGCAAAAAAGAATACAATGAACTTACCATCAACATCAAAAGTTAGAGGATTAAAATACTAGTGTACCGTGATTAACTGTTTATTATACTTCTTATATTACTTTGAATTGCAGGTTTCCTCCACAACAGGTCCACATGGTTGGTAGACTTTAGGACTGGGACACTTGTATTCTATCATAAATAATATGAAAACAATCATTTATATTTTTATTTTAAGCCAGTATTTAATGACAAATATATTTTCTACTCCTTACCACAAACTCCATTTGTTGAATTTCTCCAGTCCACACAAACAGACATCTGAGCACACAAGGCAGCATAGCTCTCCAAGCTAAAGCAGCCAGTGTCACTTGTCTTGTTGCACACGTCAAATTTACATGCTTGATAGAAAACATCATGAGGATAGGATTTGCGGCACTCTTTAAACACCCTATAAAAGAACACAACATTGTGATGCAAAACCAAAACAAATCTAGCATTATAACAAATCTAGCATTATACAAATCAAAACATTATACCTAGCTGCTTTACATATATTTTATAGACATACGGTAATCAGGGTTGGGAGGGTTACTTTAAACACGTATTCTGGTACAGATTAAATGTAATCTGCAACCTAGTCGAAAGGATTACTACATTCATTTAATCTCATTACATTATGTTACCTTTGGATCACTCAAAAAACATTTTTTTATAATCAAACAAAAAAAGAAATTTAAGATGACATTAACATCATGTAAGGCTAAAGAAAAATGGCACCGTTTTATGAAGCAAATGGTATAATGTAGGGGACTTAATTGCTTGTGTCTGTGCCAAAGTCAAAAGGTCAATCTTGTTAACTCAATAACAACAATAACTATAAAAACAGGACGTTCAAAAACTCAGACTGACCTTCATTTGTTCTATCTGCTAAAAGGTCTACACTAGCTCTAGTCTTCATATTGGAGGTTTGCCTAGACCAAACCAGAATACCATTTGCTAATTTATTTCAGGTAGGATTAAGGCACCCGGGAGAAACTCTCCAGGAATTTTTAAACTTAAGCAGGATTGCAGGCAGGGTGAGAGGCAGTGGTGAAGATTGAAGTTGAAAGTACATTTTGCTGTATATAAATCAACATTGAAAAAATATTACAGTAAAATAAAATAAGCTCTGAAGGTTTATTTCTCTAGTTTCATTGATTTATCAAAGAATAATTCAAATGTTCTCTTTAGAAGTATAAACTGGCTAATAAACCCCAACGTTCATGTCTTATTTGAATCTGTCTCAGTTGACAAATGTAATTTTCTGCAACTAAATAACAGTGTGTTAAAAAACCTAGGTGTCATTTTTGATAATGAGCTTATCTTAAAGTCACACATCATGGTTACTTGAAGGACACCTTCAAAATATCACCAAGGTTTGAGACATTCTCTCTTCTGCATTCATCACATCGAAATTAGATTATTGCAATGCTGTTTCATTTGCTCTCCCTAAGAGTTCTATTATATACCTGCAACACCTGCACATAAACATGTCCAGGATGCTGCTGCCAGGGTTCTGACTCGCAAGAAAAAAGGGACTATTTATACCTGCACTCCAGTCACTGCATTGGTTACCTGTTAGTTTTAGAATAGATTTTAAGGTTTGTAATTAGTAATGATTTTTAAACGTTTTCATGGTCATGCACCTCAATCAAAGAGGCTGCTTTCAGCCATTTGGCCCAAAGCTCTGGAACTCTTCCTGATGAGCTCCGAGCCATTTTATCTCTGAAAAAGCGCCTAAAAATATTTCTATTTAAGTTAGCCTTTCTTTAGGGCAACTGTTGTCACTTTTGTCTGTCCTTTTTTCCTTACTTACATTTTAAATATATCTGTTTGTTGTCTTTGTGTTAACATTGTTTCTCTTTGTTTTTATTAAAAAAATGTAAAGCACCTTGAGTTGCATTTATGTATGAATGGTGGCATACAAATAAAAATTACTATAATATTATTATTATTATAATTTGTAAGTGGTCTCTTAACTTTCAACATTATTCTTAGCTCGGTTCATCATGTTAGCAAATGTTTGGTCTATAGCTAGACAAATAATATAAATGTATGTAGAAATAAACAATAATAAAAGAGTTTACTCCCATAGATGTGAGCTGCGGTTGTGAGGGTCTTGTTCTTCAGACTTCTCTGCTAGCAGCACTCCCCACCCCTTCCCAAAAGGAAACACTTAAAATCTAGTATTCATGTGACATGAACATCTGGCTAAATGCCAAACTTAGACAAAAGGCAAATGTTTGTGTGGTTTAAATGTAATCCTGTGACATTCATCGCCATATTCTTATGTACTTGTAAACTGTTTAGCCTCTTTTTTAGTTTTTATTGAATAAAGTTACCTTTTTGGTACCCAAATTACATACCCTACATTTTAGCACCCTAATCACAGCAGAAAACTGTCAGATTTGTATTATAAAAATCTTGACCATTCACAATCTAGATCTTTAAAAATATGCCGCACAAAGCTGAATATTTTTATTAATACATGAGTCTTACTCGCTGAGGATGATTTCGCAGATAGCCGGTTCACAGGTTGTGTTTGGAAAGGAGGTTGACGTCGGAGTTGTTACTGAAGTTGGGATTTTGGTTGAATTTGAGGTTGGGGTTGGTATTTCGGTTGAGATTGGAGTTGGGGTGTTGGATGTGTTTTTGTTTGTGGTTTCAGTTGGATTCGGGGTTGTGGTTGGGATTGTGGTTGTTGTTTCAGTTGGATTTGGGGTTGTGGTTGGGGTTCCGGTTTCAATTGTAGTTTGGGTTGGGGTTCTAGTTTTTGCTGTATTTGGGGTTGGGTTGATGGGTGGTAGAAAACAGTATGTGTGGTTGTTGGTCACTGTCCAATTTTCTGCCATTTTATCACATTCCAGGATTTGCCCATCACGTTGTCTGCAGTCATTTTCTTTTATGTTGTCACAAACACCTTTGAATACAATTAAAACAGTTAAGGAAAATTGCAACTATCCAATTTGGCATTTTTATATATGTATAAAAATATTTAACAGGAATATATTAAATTATGTATCACAAGTATCAAGTACAAACAGATGTAGATTAATAATAAAGTGTCACATCATATTGCAGAAAGTACCTTTGTATCACATAACATAAACTTAAAAACTAGATTAACTAAATTATGTGAAAAAGTACAAACTGTACATAGCATGTTGTAGACCTGTAACTACACTTACCACACTGTCCTTCGGTGTTGTTGTAAAATAAAGAAATTGGCAGGTTAATTATGAAGTTCAGGCCTGCAAAGTTAACCTGAGCTTTTATAGCAGGAATGTCCACAGTCATCTGGATCCCAGTAGTGGTTATTCTAAAGTCTGAATTAGAGTAAGCTAGGATTGTCTTCACACCATTGACCAACACCTGAGACAAACAGAAAGGGTTTTATGTTCTTACACTGTTATTTGTTCGAGGTCCATAATGATTAAAAACGTTTCTCAAAAGCTTTGTGTCCACACATTTATGATATTCATCACTCCAGTTATCTTTTACTGTGTAAAAAAACTGACTGTGATGAACAGAACTATAGTAACAGTTTTCTACCAGTATTTCTTTTGCATGTTTTTTTCTTAGAACTATTGTTCTGACCATGAAAGGTCCACATGTATAGCTCTGTATGCCCTTGCAGGTTGAACACATGTACCAAAAAGAGGTTGTTCATTTTGGTTGTTCGTTGTTTAAGTTGCAGAGTTTCTCATAGTTAATGATGTGTATGATGCTGATGTAGTTCAGATGCATTACATTATATGTAGCTTATCTATAGTTCTGTAATGTAATGTAATTTATCTGAGCCGTAAGGATTTATCAGCTTGTTGTTATTTGTTATTTGATTCTGCTAACCAGTCATTCATTAAATTATATCAGGTGTGCTGCGAATGGAAGTTAACAAACCCATGTAAAGGAGGGCACTGAGAACACAGGAACGGAGCCTGTGTTTTTCTAACAAAGATTTTAATAACCTTTAAAAGCAAGACATTCATGTAACCTGTTACTGTATTTATGTTTGTTTGTTTTTAGTCTACTGACAATCGGAGCAAAACACATTTACTGATGACATAAATAGCTCTAAACAATTTTCCTTAGCGCTTCATGACTTTTGGATAGCAAATATAACAAATGAGAGGAACACAGGGTTTAATGTTAGGGCCTTTGCTTTTCTCTTTGCACATGAAAAAACTGTACATCAGTTTTGATAGCTATGTTTTACAAAATGCAATTTTATCATCTCTGAAAATCAAGACTCTTTCAAGACCTTGACAGGCTTTGGCAGTTTTTTTTGTCAGATGTTACTATGTCTCATATTTTACTTGCTTTCAAATGTACACTCAGCAATATTATCATCAGTTTGAGTGAGTAACTTACTGTGTTCACAGTTGGGTTTCTTGTCTGTATCAAGTCAATTTTATATGAATTGTAGTATATGGTCAAACTGTCAGGACAAGACAAATTATAGGCAGCGTCACAAAAATAGTTATTGATGTGGACACTGAAGTTGTATTTATTAATGACTTCCTGGACCAACACATATGTGCAGTTTCCTTGGAAATCATAATACTTTCCATCAAAAGTCACATAGTGTAGTTGCTCCCAACCCATGCATCTACCTGTAGTTTTAGAAAGTAGAACAAAGAGGAAGAACAAAGTTTCAGTACAGTCAAAGTAGTACCAGTTTTCCTTAATCTATCTACATCTAGTAATTGTACTTACTTTACTTAACTTTACTTAACAGTGCTTTAGTGAAAGATGAAAACAGAATAAACTCACATGGACATTCATAACGGTAGCACTCATTCTCATGCGGCACAGGAGGCATATTACTTGCACACACTGGACGAGGTGGAATGGTGGTTGAAACATTTATGCACGTCTTGACCTACAATCCCAAACACAGGTGCCCCCGTTCCATTATGAACAATGAATATAAAGAACAAAGTAAACACATACAGTTGTCTCATTATCTGCAATTCTTTGACTAACTATTACAACTGTTGTTACTAAATGCTACTTATGGTCATGTGCATCTCAGTAAAACATCATATATTAGTGTTAACCTAAGGCATGGGTTGTGCATCATATACTGACATATCAACTCCCAGATGTCTGACTATTGTCCAAAAGTTATATTTACTCATTGACAAAAAAAATAATGCACCCAGATGTGGCATATGACTGGA
>JAVGWN010000230.1:0-15466 GCA_034552555.1 Semaprochilodus insignis | reverse complement strand
GGTGTGTATCAGAGTGAGCTCTGAGTTATAGAGGGGCGTGTTCAGGTATGTATCAGAGTGAGCTCTGAGTTATAGAGGAGCGTGTTCAGGTGTGTATCAGAGTGAGCTCTGAGTTATAGAGGGGCGTGTTCAGGTGTGTATCAGAGTGAGCTCTGAATTATAGAGGGGCGTGTTCAGGTGTGTATCAGAGTGAGCTGTGAGTTATAGAGGGGCGTGTTCAGGTGTGTATTAGAGTGAGCTCTGAGTTATAGAGGGGCGTGTTCAGGTGTGTATTAGAGTGAGCTCTGAGATATAGAGGGGCGTGTTCAGGTGTGCATTAGAGTGAGCTCCGAGTTATGGAGAGAGGCGTGTTCAGGTGTGTATTACAGTGAGCTCTGAGTTAGAGAGAGGCGTGTTCAGGTGTTAGAGAGGCGTGTTCAGGTGTTAGAGAGGCGTGTTCAGGTGTGTATTAGAGTGAAGTGTTCAGGTGTTAGAGAGGAGTGTTCAGGTGTGTATTAGAGTGAGCTCTGAGCTGGACTGTCTGATAGAGGCTGAACTGAGCTCCACAGTTTAGAAGCTGAGTAACTGAGGGAGTCTCTCTGCGGTTCCTGTACTGTACTGAAGGTGTGTAGTTCTAAGATCACCAGCTGGAACATAAACAGAGAGACGTTCTGTGATGTGAGCAGGTTCTAGATTATCTAGAGCTTTATAGACCAGCAGCAGAACTTCAAACTCATCCAACTGTTCTAACAGATACAGGCAGCCAGTGCAGCTCTTTAGAACAGGAGTGATATGAGATCTGTGTTTAGTGTCTGTTGGGATCCGAGCTGCTGCGTTGTAGGGGATGGACGGTTCTCTTAGGAACCCCAGTAAGGAGAACATTACAGTGATCAGTTCTGCTTGTAACAAACGCATGAACGAGTTTCTCTATGTCGCTCTGAGATGAGGCTGAATTTTACAACATTTCTCAAATGATAAAGAGCTACTTTAGTGACTGTGTTTACATGTGGGGTAAAGCTGAGCTCAGAGTCTAAGATCAGGCCCAGGTTCCGTACTGCAGGTTTTATATTAGCAGCTAAAGAAGCGAGTCTATTCTCAGTTTAACAAAGACAAAACCAAAAACAAGCAAAATACCACATAAACCTAAACATCATAGGCTGGATCTTTACAG
Source organism: Semaprochilodus insignis (assembly GCA_034552555.1). Lineage (NCBI taxonomy): Eukaryota > Metazoa > Chordata > Actinopteri > Characiformes > Prochilodontidae > Semaprochilodus > Semaprochilodus insignis. Next base: position 14,316 of record JAVGWN010000230.1, on the reverse strand, counting down.
CGCATGTGTCATATGAGATCTGAATTAAAATCGTTTACAGTATAAATGACTGTCAGGTAGCTCATGGCAAGGCCATATTAGCCCATATAGGCCATATGAGTCTTTTTTTGTATGTGGGCCACTTTTGGCCAGTGTCAGGGGGAAGCAGCACTGCTGTACTGGTGCCAGAAGTGGCCCAGGTCTGTTTGGCTCATGTGGGCCTAATAAGCTTTTTTAATTGTGGGCCACTTTTGGCTCAACATTGTCGTTTTCCAGTGCTAACTGTGGGCTAACAGTGCCATAACTGTGCCAAAAGTGGCCCACATCCGCACACTATCTGGGGAATGTTATCCTATTAGTGTTATCCCATTAAGAACATCAATCTGGGACAAAATGAAGCATCCCACTAAAAACATTAACACAACACAGAACAACAACTGTCAAGCTAGGAACAAGCTAACGCTACTTGGATAGCTAACTTACCGCAGCCTGGCTTCTTCTTCCTGTCTGGCTGAAGAGGGAACCGTTTTTGTGCCAAATGAAGAAAGAACTGCTGTCTGATTTATGACTGATGACGGAGGTAGGAGTTACACTAATGCTAGCTTGGTTGTGTTATTAGCCTTCAGATCAGTCAGGATTGGTTGACATTACTGGGCTTCCTGTTTGTATGAGGTTGTTGTGCAGTGCATGCTGGGTATTGTAGTGAACACTGAAGGAAACATGAACACTGCCTGGACAAGACATTTCTTCGTGGCATTGTTTCTACAACCTTACGCAACATCATAACATCTATGTCCATCCAGAGTTACAATAGTGTCCGAGATCTTATACTGAACATTCCCAAGCCTTCCCCAGCACATCCCAAACACTTCCAAAGGGGTTAAGGTCAGGAATCTGTGGTGGTCAGTTCATGTGTGAAGATGATTCCTCATGTTCCCTGAACCGCTCTTCCACAATCTGAGCCTGACAAATCTCAACACTGTCGTCCTGGAATATGGTAAAGTCCAATGATGGGATAACCTGGTCATTCAGTACATTCAGTAGGGTCAGTCTGGACTCACCAGACCACATGACATTTTTTCATCACTCCAGAGTCCAGTCTTTATGCTCCCTAGCAAACTGACACTGATTAGGTTCACTAACAAGTGGTCTTCTTATGTCCACACAAGTGATTAGTCCAAATATTGTGAGTTCTGGACGTGAAGAAATGCCTACCTTGCCGGTCCACCGTGTAGATGTACAGTCAGAGATGATAACTCATCTCCTACTGCACAGTGCAGTGTTGGTCATCCAGTCCTTCATCAGTGGTCACAGGACGCTGCCCACGGGACACTGGCCATGGGACGCTGCTGTGCTGGATAGTTTTGGTTGGTGGACGATTCTCAGTCCAGCAGCGACACTGAGGTGTCCAGCAGGACTGCTGTGTCTGATCCACTCACACCACCACCACGTCAGTGTCACTGCAGTGCTGAGAATGATCCACCACCCACATAACACCTGCTCTGTGGTGGTCCTGTGGGGGTCCTGACCATTGAAGAACAGGGTAACAAACATAAATCAATTTTAATGTTATGGTTGATGGTTATATACAGGGGTGGACAAAGTATACAAACCATGTACCTGAGTTAAAGTAGATCCCCAAGGTAAACTCCTCCTCCAGTGTCAGTGTCAGTTCCTCCCTTTAGACCTCCACTGGAGTAACAGTACTAAAGTATTCCCTTCAAATGTACTTAAGTATGGAGAGTAACAGGAGCATGATTTATTATGGCTCTAATGTCCTATTATCATTTCTGGAACAAGACTCTTAATCAGCTCAGTGTAGGTGAAGAGACTCGAGTGTCTCTCAGTCCACCAGTCTTTAATAGAAGATCAGTAATTAGTCTGACACTGACGTCTATTACAATCGCCATCAGCACAGAACACTGAAGGTTCCATTAGCTAGAACTATAAAATAACGTTGCAAACAAGTAAAGTTCCAGTTTAGGATTTATTTGTAATTTAGTTAGAAGTTAGAGTTTAATAAGAACTGGTTTTAAACCGGATCAGAGATGAGTTTACTGTACTGTACTGTAGGTCTCAGTTCATAAACACAAACCAGCCAAAACTCGTTTACTATAAAAGGAATCAGAGTTTATATACAATCAGTCACACGTACATGTGTACATATATCTATACTGTGTCTATTTACCCACATAGTCAGGAACAATCTGTTTGATCTGTTCACTGATGCTTTGATGTGTGATGGTCAGTGTTTGCATTAACCCCACCCTGCTTTACCTGCCTTCCTCCAGGTGGACCTTCGTGTAGTCCAGGCCTGAACTGGACATTTCCATAGATGCTAAGAATCCAGGAATAAACTTGTTTCGTTTTGACATGTCACATTTTTACACCACATACGCTGAAAGGCAGGACAGATTTCCCACAACGTAGTGGAGTAAACAGTCAGATATTAGAGTTTGTAGTGTCGCGGAGTTAAAGTAAAAAGTCCCCCAAAATGGAAATACTTCAGTACAGATACATGGAAAAACTACTCAAGTACAGAAACTACTTACATTTACTTCGTTACTGTCCACCGCTGGGTATATGCACATACAAGGATATAAGAGTGGGATTACACATGCTCGGCAAGTAGACGACTAGACGATCTTATATCCCGTCTGTTGTAAGAAACGCTGCTGGAGAAAGAAGAAAGGCTCTGAACTCTAATGTTCGTTAATGCTACAAGACTTTATTCCTCGTAATTCTGGATTACTTTTATCAGCCCACGCGTCATGAAGTGTTCACAGGGCAGCTACCGTTATACATGATGGAAAAATTGAAATTGAAAATTGATATGACCTTGATATGATATCAAACTAAACCGAGACAGCACAGACCACAAACGCAGCTGCAATCATTCAGCAAAATACCTGCATGATGAGAAGCCATGCTTAAAACAGAGGGGCTGAGGAAATTCAGAGTCAGTATTCAGAGAGGCACGCAGTGAAGTTGGCACAGGCTGCAGGAGCGATAAAGAAATGAACTGTGCACAAAGACGCTCTTAGCGAAAGTGTCTTTATGGGCATTTAATAGGTGTTATTATGCTCCATTTGCGCTGATTAACTCCTGTCAGTTGTTTGTTCTGTTTAGCATTGTGCAGCTGCAGATGGCTCCAAATTACCAAAGGACTGTGACACTGATGAGTCAAGAAGACTGATGCATAGCTTTCAAGATCATCTATCAACCTACGAGACGGCGTTTAAGAGCAAAAACAAGAGTGACAAATGATCTGGGATGTTTTCTTTAATCCATTCAAAGCCAGAGGCAGGAAATCTCGCGTTACTGCGACTGAAACCTTCTTTGGAGGGTACGATCGCATGGCGGGGAAGAATCAAGACACCGACCTCATGCTTCAGTGACAAGTGCTCTAGCTCTCCTCTTAGAACACGTCACCTTTAACTTCTCTGCGGAGTGAACTTCCCAACAACCAGCATACTACCCAAACTATATGCTAGCCAAGCATTTCAAGATGTTCCACCTCTTTCCCTTGTACTCCGCAGCAACAGCATGCGGAGCCTTGCTCAGTTCATCAGACTGAAGGTTTCCTATAATTAAGAGCAATTATTTAAAGCTGTATTGAGCCAGATGCCGGCGCGGTAATGACCAGACATGACCGTAGCGTAGCCGCACACATTGGGAAGTTTTATTTACGTTTTCGTTTAGAGCAGGGGTGGGAAACCGAAGGCCCGGAGTCCAGCACAGTCTGGTGATTTCCCTTCTCTAGAACAGCAGCCAAACTTGATAATTAGCCGATGAGTTGAATCAGGCAAGCTTGAGCAGGAAAATCACCAAACTCCTCAGGAATCCGGCCCGCCAGGACTGGAGTTCCCCACCCCTGAATCTTCAATCCAAGTTGAGTCAGATAGCACATCTAGTTAGCGCTAACTAATGTTAGCCTGAAAAGCTTCACACTATCTGGCTAGCTAGCGTGTCTTGCTTTCTATTTATATCCAGTTCTATGAGCTCTAGCTGGCTAGCATACCTGTAAGCTAGTTAAATGATTAGATTCATGTTAGTAATATGATAGCTAGCTGTCTTCGTTTAGCTGCTGGCCAAAACTGCTGCTGGTTGCCCATCATATTATGGAGCTCCACAACTGGCTGCACTGTCCAAGTCCTTTAAGTGCACCGGGGTGGAACTGCATGGCTTTGGTTGACCTTTCCAGCTATTCCTGTGGTCTATAGCGACTCTTATTCAGCACAATGCCACAATATTGTTATATAAAAGCTAGCAATATATAGATGGCAGACAAGAGATGGCTAATGCCATCATCTCCATCCCACCGAGAATACTGTCTTTATAGCATGTCTGACCCCAGGGAGGAATGTTACAATGCAGTGTACATTACTACATATACTGTGCTGCATATGATGAACAGACGCTAATTGGTCATTTCATTAGGGCAGTTTGTATATGCATTTATATGCCATCATAAAGTCACTTCATTTAGAACCCTCTACCTTACAGCTCCACCTTGGAAACTATTACTGCAGCTTACTGTCACTAAATATGCTTACTTGCATCTTATAGTGGGCTCCTGTAGACCCTCGAGTGAGATCCTCCAGTTTAAAGTTCTGGTGCCCTCCCACTGTGTTATAATCCCACTGACAGTCGACTGTGGAATATTTAGTAGGGAGGAAATTTCACAACTGGACTTGTAGCACAGGTGGCATCCTATCACGGTACCACACTGGAATTCACTGAGCTCCTGAGAGCGACCCATTCTCTCACTAATGTCTGTAGGAGCAGTCTGCATGTCCAGGTGCTCGGTTTTATACACCTGTGGTCATGGAAGTGATTGGAATACCTGAATTCAATGATTTGGATGGGGGAGTGAATACTTTTGACAATATAGCTGATATAAATTCCAGAAGTGTACAATATAAATACTGTACTGTACAGTCTGTGTGCGTGATGTAAGAGCCATAGGAGCAGAACGTATGTACAATATGCAGTACTAGTGTTAATGACGGAACTGTGCAACAGCAGCCAGTTATAGACTCCAGTCTCCTCATTACGTTTACATGTATCAGACACAGACCGTACGTAATGCAGTATAACAATAATAATACTGGTCCTTATACAGAAGTGACACACTGAATCACCAGGGTATGTGCAATCTGTGCAGTCTGTGATGCTTTATTGGTCAGTTTCTGACCACAGAGCTGCTCTTGGTTGGTCATGTTTGGGTAGTGGACCATTCTGAACTTGTGACAGTGACACTGACATGTGCAATAACGCCAGAAAATCGGTTGAGAATGTGGTGAACCATAACTATTATATGATATTACAATAACAACAATTTCTGTTAGTGCTGCAGGACGGCACACTAGTGCTAAGCTAACACAGATTCACATTAACATGTTTTGCCCATTTGGGACTTTAAAAGCTTGTAATGGTCATATCACCATATACCAGTCCTGCTGCCACTGTTTACCACTTCCAACATCCAACTGAAAGCTGTTTAGACTCTGACTTGTATTCACAGTCAGTGATGTATCTAGAACCTTCAGAAGGACACGAGTAATGTTCTTTACTCCCAAAATTGGGGCCAAATACTATAAATTAAAACAATTAACTTTTGACCAATAGGTTCCTTTAAAACCATAAATTGATACTGATTTAACGTGTAAGGTCTTCAGTCCAGGCCTAACCAGCGAGTGAGATCATTTGGCTGTATCCCCTGGAACACCATGGAAAGAAAAGCCTGGTGGGATCATTTCCCGTTGTGCAATTTAAGACTTTCACCTATTTGTGAGCAACTAAAACTGGACAATATAGTGTAGACACGAAATGCATGATGATTCATCACTGAAATCCCTGAAGGCTCCCTGCTACGGTCCACCACCAACCCAATATCTGACCATCAGTGACCCTGTGGTCAGAAACCAACCAGTGATGAATGGGGAACAACAGTGCTTCCCCGAACTCAGCCCCAGAGACCCTGTGCTCTGCACATGCCTGTGTTTTCCTTACTGTAACACACCTGACCCAGCACATGAGGAGCTTGTTAACTAGGTAATGAGTTGAATCAGGTGCGCTAGATGAGGGAAAAGCACAACAATGTGCATATATATATAGTGTTCCGATTCCCAGGACTGTTTCTGGGAATGTTTCTGACCAGGCATGAAACAAGGGCTAGAACTGTACAGTGTTCCTACGAGGCAGATGTAGTTACAAAGTACGTCTGAGCAGAAGAATGAGGACCTGAAAGATTCGTTGTCTTTATACCGGAATCCCAATTTGAAAGAGTCCAATTCTCAAATTCCAACAGATTCCGTTTCTGTTCTAGTGTATTTTCAGCGATGCTGATACACTGCAAGTGTTAAGTGGGGAAACTGAACCTGATAATAAGCGTCTGGTGCACACTGTGGATGGGAAAATAACTACAGGGAACAAAAGCGGCATATTTTCAGGTCCTGAAGTAGCCACTGCTTCCGAACCATGCCACCGCCATCTTGGAATAACCTGCTTATGTGTTTCATGCGTGTACAAACTACGGAAAAACTCGGAAAAAAACCCCACGTCATATATTCATATGTGCATGCAGCAGCCGCTATGAAGAGCAGTCCAGACAGCGTATGGCCATGACGGCTCATTCCTCATAGGCTGGAGCTTTGAGGGAAGTCACCGAGCGGATTTAGGCCGAGGAGGGAAACGTCACTGAAACTCTGAACACTGAAGAAGAACACCACTGGCTAGCGGATGCATGTGCCTGACTCCAGTCTCTTTCGGCAGGTCCCGATAGGGCCAGGACCCCCCGTGTGACTGTCTCTTTCAGTGGGCCCTTAAGGGGCCAGGACCCCTTGTGCGACTGTCTCTCTCTCATAGACCTTTTGCACCAGTTGGAACCGGTTCTGTTCTGGTTCGTGCCCCTAATTCTGAATATTCTGCGCATTTCCACCAACAATAAATCCGTTCGGAACCCGAAAAGTTCATTCCCAGCTGGAACCAAAGAATAGTAGGTTCTTCAGCATAAACCGTGACCACATCTGTGGGCGTGTCAGTTGTTGAGGAAAGAGAAGGCAACAATGGCGCCACCCAATGGTCTGCTGGAGAACCTCTTCTACGTCTCCTTGTCTCCAGTAGTTGATCCGTGCTGCCTTATGGATATAAACACACATCTGGTATAACAGCACAAACTACTGTTTACTACCACTGTGCAGCGCCCCCTGCTGACACTGGTGACACGTCCTTTGACGTTACTTGGTTCCAATAAAAACTGGTTCAGGTGCGTTCCTGCACTAATGCAAGTGGAAAGCAATGGATTAGAATTGACTATTGGGAAATATGGAATTTAAATTGGGCCTGCTGATAGAATTAATTAATAATACTATTTATAATCAAACAGGGACTCTGTACGCTTGCAGCAGAAGAGTAAATATTGATTGACTGATTGACTGATTGATTGATTAGTATTATTTGTTCATATCACATTCTGTTCTGAACAGGTCTGCTAACGCTTACAGTGACAGATGGAGCAAACAGGACGGAGGACAGTAGTTGGGACACCAGGGTGTCAGGTGTGACTATGTGGTTGGTGTAAACGGGTACGTGGTGGACTTGAACTAGGTATAAAGTTGATTTGTCTGTCTGACCTGCCAGTTCTAACCACACGTCTAATTCCAGCCACAGTTTGCCACACCTGCTCCAGTCTGCCAAGTCACTCTTTTTCTGGCTGGATCAGCTGCATTAGTGTTGGGTAAGTTGGATGCAGGCTGGAACACGACTCTGCAGGAAAGAAGATTAAAGTGATCGGATTTCTGACATGAAAACCAGGAACGTTTCCAGTTTGGCGGCCAATGTTTCATTAAAATACCCGATGTTTTGTGCACAGTGTGAGGAGAGAGAAAGAGAGAGAGAGAGAGAGAGAGAGAGAGAGAGAGAGAGAGAGAGAGAGAGAGAAGGGCGCTGCCGCCAGAGGAGCATCTGATAAGAACTCTGAGCAGCATACTGTACATGGGAATAAATTCTAATAGTAATTCTAATAATACTAATTGTAATACAATTCTTTTCTTTTTCTCCCCCTTGTCAGATTTGTCATTCGCTGCTTTGTCTTAGAAATTAGGCCATAAGAAGTCAGCTCTTGCTGCCTTACCCGCATGTGTTCCTATTAAAGATTCCTTTACGTATGTGGGATTGTTAAAGAGAATTTTGTCAAAACTCTTCATAATATTCAATCTGATATTCAACGATGGTCTAATCTAATTTCACTTCACCAAAGTTAATATAGTAAAGATGAATATGCTACCTCGGTTTCTACCTTACCTTTACCTCTTCCTCAGACCTATTATACAGATACTGATTCAATGATCTCCAAGTTTATGTGGAACAATAAAAGACCTGGAACACGTTTAGCGACTCTACAACGATCCAGATCACATGGTCTTTCTCTTCCCAGTTTTAAGTTTTATCACTGGGCATTCCAAATGAAGGGCTCTTTAAGTGTGGCTAGATAAACACTTCTGTGGAGATCTGATGGAGAGGGCTTAGCTAAACCTCACAGACTACAGGACTTGTTGTTCCCTGGATGTGGTAGATTATAGCCTAACTCTACGATGGGCTGTGTAACGTCTAACTGTTTGAGTATTTGGAACAAGGTGGAGAAATTTGCGAATGTCACGTCCCAACCCTCCGTACAAACCCCTTTATGGCATAACTATAAGTTCCTGGTTGGTGGTAAACCTTTTGTAATTCTTTCTGGTCCTCTCAAGGTATAAATACGATAGGTGGCGTGTGAGAGGAGTGGCTCGCAGGAGGTTCAGGTGCTTTGTAGCCTTCCAGCCTCCTCGTTGAGCCTATGGAGTACCATGGGGCAGTACTCCTAAACTTCATCCTTTGATTGACAGGATAAGGCCTGCGGCTAACCTTCGGGGGAGAGTATCGCTTATACACAGTGCTTTGGTAGACTACTGTATTAAACCCTTGATAGATGATCAACTTTGGGAACGAGAGCTTTCCCCTACTGGCTCTTCTTTGGACTGGGAAACTGTTTGGACCAAGTCAAACTTCTAAAAGCCGGGCTCGTCGGTTTATACATTTCAAATTTATACATAGGGCTTATGCGACGCCGTGTAGGAGATAACCAATGAAACTTATTTCTAGTCATTTCTGTAGTATCTGTAATTTAGCACCTGGGACGTTCATTCACATGTTTTGGGAATGTCCCAAAGTAGCAGATATATGGATTTCCATATGGATCTAAACTACTTGATCTAAACATACCACTCTTGCCACATTTAGGTCTTCTACATGATGACTCAGATTTTCAGCTTCCTTTAATAGAACGAAAGATGTTAATGGCAGGTTTTACAGCCACCAGGAAAACTATTTTACAGCTTTGGATTTCAGTTATGAAATTCTGGTTGTCTAATTTTCAGAATATAGTTAGAATGGAATATTTAACAGCCAAAATTAACAAAGCAAAATTTTCAACCATCAGTAATTGGGAGAATTTATACGGATCTATGGAGGATTTTTTAGCTGTCTGTTGATTTGTCCTTATCTATTACTTGTTTATTCATTTTCTAATATTTTTATCTGTGATTTGAATATTGTCTATCCTACTGTATGTACTCGTCTGCTACCCCCTCCCGACTCCTCCCCACCACTCCCCACCACTCCCCACCCCTGTTGTTTAAAGTGTGAAAAGCAAATAAAAAGTTGATCCCCAAAAAAATAAAAAATAAAAGACAGAAATTGGGCCATAAGCACAAAGGGTCTCCAGAGTCACTAAGTCTGGTGTCTTAGGCAGGGACGATGCAGGGATACGTCTTCACCACAACAGATTCAGCTCATATTCATATTAAATATTTAAACATGCTGCACTTTTTGTAGATACATATCAAACCCAGGGCTACCGTGTGTCCTGAAAGGGGTTAGTGGTGATGTGGACTCACTGGACACCTGCTGGCTTCCGGTAGACTTTCACACAGCAGTGTTCTCTGAAATTTGACCAGCAAGTGGCAGTAGTGGTCAGCCCCCTCTGCTGCCCGGACGTCTGCTCTGCTGCAGGTCACAGTTTTTCTGGTCTGTTTTTAATTCCCTGTTAAACACGGGGACAGCTCCAGCCATTGCTTTTGGGCTCCCCCTACAGGGGTGGAGTGTAATTCACTTTAATACCACTGTTGTCAACACAGAAATTAGCATATGATCAAAAACTAGCAAGTTGTCAACTTCGCTAACACAGCAACACGTCAAGCAAGCGCAGCAACACAAGAACCGGCTAAAACGTTATTACCTACTAGTCCAACAGGAAGAAGAACAGCTCGGCATCCGTCTCACACCCTCATATCTCTTCCTCTGACAGTAGTCTCCCATCTCTTCACAATGATGTCCATTCTGGGAATACCGAGCTAGCTTCTTCCTATAGCTGCTGAAGAATCCTAGTTGTTGGTGTGATGTGGTGTCGTAAAGCAAAACGCAATTCTCGCGAGAGCTCTCGCACGCGCTCCTTTGAAGTTACACAGCGCTATAGCAGGCGTTCCGGGCCCAGAGTGCGAATGACAGAAATGTCGCTCTCCCTATTATTAGTCAGAGTAACATCGGAATGATTCTGTAGCTAATATTTATTAGGTAAAATGTTACATAATGTTGATTAGGTGATAGCTAGCCATCAACTACACAGCATAATTAGCTAGTTAGCATACCTAACGTTAGCTAACCAGGAAGATAACTTCACCTTAATGGTTTACAGTGATGCTATCACTGCTGGTTAGAACTATTTGCCAAGATAGACTGAAAACACACTCGGTTCAGCCTTTACAATGTTGATAAAGAATAGCAAACGGTGTGTCTGTCTGTGGATCAGCTGCAAAAGACCATGAGACGTGTGAGAATGGGTCCCTACGACAACTACTAATCCCATAAAACAGCAACTCTGCTGAGAACGTCCTCGTCATGCTCTCACAAGCGTTCGTTCGCTCTCTCTGTTCTCCCAAAGGGTTAAATAAGGATACAGTAAATGTGGATGGAGGAATCTTTTCCTAAGGCCTGGGCGGACCTGACTTCAAATCCAACTCATCGTGAAGGACTGACAGCTAGTAAAAGGAGAAAACCCCAAATTAAGGTGATCAAAAAGCAGACACACAGAGGCCGAGTGCCAGCACTCCAGCTCAGCCTGGCACCGTAACAGGATCATCTACTGCGGGTCATGACACCGACCACAATAACGCTCTCACATAAGCTGTACCGTGAACAGAGGAATACATGAGGAACGTTAAACACTCAGACCTAAAGCAGTGAAAGACAATACTGGATTTAAGAGGGTGGTCCGCTCTTAACACTCCAGGGGTCATTTACAGCTGTCATTATAAAACAGAGAGCGGCGGATACAGTATACCACCCTAATGGCATGCAAATGGGTGATGCTTATCTGAGAACCGTATACTAGAATAGTGGCTGTTAAACCCCCCGACAGCAACTCAGATCCCGTAACAGACTTTCAGCAACTCATAATGACAATGAAAAAAAGGTAAGGTGAACATGAGCTGGAGGAATTCACGTCTAGTCATGCTAATCATCGGTCCAGCTGTACTTTTATCACCGTCGTGATCTGCACCACCACCGTTAACAGTCTCAACCACATTGCGTTTAGTCCGGTTAGCTTTTCACAAACGATTATGAGAGCACATCGCTCCTGTAGGCCGGAATCGAACCTCCAGGAGAAGTCAGTGCAGTCTGGGACAGATAACACCCATTCAAAACATACACCACTCCCCTTCACACAGCATCACGCTGACGGATTAGGAGGGTGTTTAACCTGAGGTGTGCTAGGCAAGCTCAAATATGTTTATATCACAGTTGGGTCTTGTTAATGCTATGTGATTTGAGGACACGCTAAACGTTAAAGGGCACATATCATACATACTCTAAATGAACTGATAATGAAAGGCCCATATCCTGCATTCTAATGCAACTTAATAAGCACATTTTACTTGGTCCAAATTTGTGTTATGCAACAAGAACAGTCATCATGCTCATTTTTAAACAGTTAACCAGGTTATTTTTTGTTACTGTGCCTTTAAGACCAAGAACTTCATCAGGTGCACCTCCCTGTATCTCCACTCACTGTCCACTGTATCAGCTCCACTGACCATACAGGACACTCTGTAGTTGTACAGGTCCAGACTGTAGTCCATCTGTTTCTCTGTGTACTGTATTACCCTGTTCTTCAATGGTCAGAACCCCCACAGGACCACCACAGAGCAGGTACTATGTGGGTGGTGGATCATTCTCAGCACTGCAGTGACACTGACGTGGTGCTGGTGTGTGTGGATCAGACACAGCAGTGCTGCTGGACACCTCAGTGTTGCTGCGGGACTGAGAAGCGTCCACCAACCAGAACTATCTAGCCAGCAGCGTCCTGTGGGCAGCGTCCTGTGCCCACTGATGAAGGACTAGAGGATGACCAACACTGCACTGTGCAGCAGCAGATGAGCTATCGTCTCTGACTGTACATCTACAAGGTGGACCAGCAAGGTAGGAGTGTCTAATAGAGTGGACAGTGAGTGGACACAGTGTTTAAACACTCCAGCAGCACTGCTGTGTCTGATCCACTCACACCAGCACCAGGTGGGTTAGGTTGGGTGAAAGTGAGGTTGAGAAGGGGGGTGGAAGGGGTGGGAGGGTAGGGTGGGTTATGCAGTTTACAATATGCAACCTCACCACTACAACCTCCACACTGCTCCTTTAAAGCCCAACCGATTTCAGTTACTGAATCCATCCAAGATCACTGTATGTGGATCAAAGCGCTCCAGTATGCCTCCTGCCACTCGGGTTGCTATAAAGCTGAAAACCTCAGAAGTGTTTTTCCAAATCTAATTCCCTTTCCAGGACCATGCCTGTAAATCTACGTTAGAGATCAATTTCAACTTATAATTCATTAAAATCAGACATTTAACTGACAGTATATCACCATCCATACATCACATCACCTACCAAGCACAGGGACGGGAAGAGCACACTGTGGATCAAGACATTGTGAGAGAGGATGAACAATTCCATTACAGAGCCCCCAATATCTCTTTCCCTGCACAGTGATGACAGATTTATCTTCACTGGAGCGCTAAATCCAAAGATGATGATGAAACCATGTATGTTCTTCTGCCAGAGCAGCAGAGCGTAGCAGAACTGGCTGATTCTTTATGAAGAACATCTAAGAGCCAAGTACCATTATTACCCTCTCAGCCTTGCCTTCTCGCTTCTCCACTGAACCACCTTTTTCACTCCGAAGCAGCTTTAGGAACAGTCAGGAACTTCAGAGAACGCCGCATGTGAAACGTTCACGCTGTAGCTACAGCTAGAAGAACAAAGAGGAGCAGGGCCCGCTTGGTGACGCAGCCTTAAACGGAGAGTTGCCTCTGTAAGCCCCTTTCAGCACTGGCCTTATTCGGTTCGCGCTGAGGGGTCCAATGTGGTGCTATAACTCTGTAATGCAAGCAGTGGGGCCCAAGTCTCTTCTCACTCACTCGCTCGCTCGTCCACGCTCACACATTTGGGTTTAACAATTAGTCAGTCAACACGAGACAGGGCTGCAAAGCAGTTCAGCAGCTGTTGTGGGCTGTGGAACAAATGCTAGCATCAGGAGCTAACCTCCAGAGCATTGCCTCCACTTTCCTCTCCCAGAGAGATGAAGAAGGAAGCAGATTGAGTCCTACAGTGTGATTCGTGAGGAGTTCACAGCCCTCCGGTCAAATATCACGTTTAATAAATGTTTCCACCCGACCTAAATATAGCTGATGGGCTGAGAAGCAGGTTTGCTCCTGTAGCCTCTTCTTCTGGCCCCCTAGTGGCCATTCTGCTAGAGGGATTTAATCAACTGGGATATTTTTAAATATTCAACACCACCTCACACATGACTAAACGGACAGACTAAAGACACTAGCACTTTCTGGAGGAGAACGATGGGTAGAAAAGGTCCAGCAGGTTTTATTCTTCCTACTCAGACCATGTGACCAAGTGCCTTGACCACATTTAAAGCTGGAGTCTGTGATTTTGTAAAAACCAGGAAGTGTAAACTAACCTTAATCCAACCCCAAAAAATCTACCACCTACTTCCAAATCCACTTCCCCAAAACACATGAACACGCTGGACCTGATTAATCATCATTATCTAAGCCGCTTATCCTCCTGGGTCGCGGGGGTGCTGGAGCCCATCACAGTGCTCATTGGGCAGGAAACACCCTGGACAGGCCACCAAACCAAAGAAGAGGAGAAGGTAGGTCTTGAGCAGAAGGGCGTCTGGAGGAGGAGGTAGGTCTTGAGAAGAAGGACGTCTGGAGGAGAAGGTAGGTCTTG
>JAVGWN010000229.1:0-11900 GCA_034552555.1 Semaprochilodus insignis | reverse complement strand
CTGTCCTTAACACCACGTCACCGTCACCAAAGACTGCAACGGTGTCGTGCCAGACTGTCATGGAGTGACTCAGAACGGCAGCGGGTCATCTTCAGTGACGAGTCCCGCTTTTGTCTCGGTGGAGACGACCAACGAACCCGTGTGTGGAGGCTCCGTGGTCAGCACCAAGATGAACGGTTTGTTCTCACTCGTCACACGTCCAGAAGACCTGGTGTCACTCCACCTCCACCCCTACCGCACCATCTGCAGGAACTGTGTGAAGATATTCAAGCTGCATGGGATGGATTATCACAGGACACCATTAGGAACCTCTACAGCTCCATGCCGAGACGTCTGGCATGCTGGGTTAGCAAACACGACGGCCCGACGCCATACTGAGAGACACTACTTCTGTATGTGTAGCTCAATAAATATTGATCATATCAGTCTAAATTGATCATCATTTATTGATCCTGGTAACCTTTATCTTCCTTCCCAACAGCACTGCAATCCCACACCTCCTTCTGGGTGCTGCTATTACTTTGGTGATGATTCGCCAGATTTAAGATGACTTAACTTGCTGAGATATTATTTTTGCAGATATCAGTGTTGCAGATATCATTGATGCTAGCAGGTTATGCAGAATAGCACCAGCAATCTACTCGCTACCACAGCCCTCCCAACCTGGTCCAGACCAATAAGAAGCATCCAGTCTGACCCGTTTAATTACTGATGACAGCTCTAGTTAAAGATTTGTTGGAGTTTTCCCTTCAAAGGAATATCAAAGGGCTTTGCGAGCGGTTTCCGTATTTGAATCTTGAAAGCTTTGCCTTGTAGAGCTTTCATTTGGATTTCTCTTTCAGTCGAGGAAAAGATCAGTCTGGGCGCAGGGGGGATGACGGTGAAGGAGTGGAAGAGCGTAGCTCATTATCGCATCCGTGTGCTGGTCTCGTTTCGGGTCTCTGTGGACGGACCAGGCTCGTAGCCGTGTAGGCCAGATGCTGCCTGGTGCTCTGGTCTTCGGTCTCATAGGGAGGTTGGACTGAAGGCCTCTATCCACTGCTGATGTTCCTTGGATGATACGATGTTGGAATTGAGGATCATTATGTTGTGGTCTTAAATTAGAGGAACCACAGGGTTTCTCATTACATCCACTTTTAGGAAGGTTGTGTTTCGGAAGGTCGGGCAATATGGCAAGGATGTAACAACCCTGCGACATAACGTTGACATAACCAGGTCATAAACATGTCATGGCAGATGTTGTATGCTGTCATGTCAGATCTTGTTTGGTTTATAGGTAATATTACGGTGGCTGAGAAGTGCAAAACAAATGAACATTTAAGAAAACAATATTACAAAAGCAAAAACAATTTTACACAGGCAAAAAAAAAAATTATTAAATTTCAGAAAACAAAATTACAAAGGCAAAAACAAATTTACAAGGACAAAAAAATTACATTTCAGAAAACAAAATTACAAAAGCAAAAACAATTTTACAAGGGCAAAAAAATGTATTAAATTTCAGAAAACAAAATTACAAAAGTAAAAACAATTTTACAAGGGCAAAAAAAAATAAAATTTCAGAAAACAAAATTACAAAACTAAGAACAAATTTACAAGGGCAAAAATGATATTGCATTTCAGAAAATAAAATTATAAACACACAGGTCTAACACACAGGAAGTGCTTGTTGTGGACCCTTGTCAAGTGATGTCAGTGTCTTCTAGCCCTGTCTAGAAGTTATGGAAGTTTTTGTAGAAGGACAAGGCTAATAACAAACAGTCATTGTAGGCTAAAAAGAACGCTTCTATCAGTGCCAAAGCATCTCCTGTTCAGGGATGCTAATGTCATTTACTGTATTTTTTTTTTTTGCTGAATGAAGTTAGCTGGAGGACAGTGCACGACCTTGCGGCATCTTGATTACGTCACAGGAAAGAACAGATGCCAAATAAATAATTCAGTGTTGTATAGGTGTTCATATAACACACGGAGAGGGCAGAAAGGCATTATACACATATCGGGACACTGTCCTGTACAAAAACTAGGAACAAAGCTTAATAAAAAACAGGCTTAACTATAGAACTCTCTCTCTCTCTCTCTCTGTCTCTCTTTCTCTCTCTCTCTTTGTTTCTTTCTTTCTCTCTTGCTGTCTTGACACCTGGCATGATAGATTCCAAAACAAACCTAGCTGCTTCCATCCCACAGGAAAATGCCCCAGCGAGCACAGAGACAACAGTTCAGAAGAAGCCTGTCAAAATATAGTGACTCAGCTCGTGGCGCAGGATTTAGCAGCTGCCAGGACACCGGAGATGCCAAGAGCCAAAAAAATCTAAAACTGCACCAGCAGGTCGAGGGATACTCTATGCATGCTGCCAATAATGAAAGAAGCCTATAAGAGTATGTGCCATAAATACTATGGCACTGCTAGTATGGCTAATAAACCTGTGAGGCTAACTCGTTTGTACCCGGACTTTACCCAGAATTGATAGCATGGCTAATAATGAAAGGAAGCTATTAGACGGCAGGTTAAGCAAACCGAGTCTCATGGACCGACTCCGGTAAAGAGCGAGGGTATGACTGGAGAGGGAGATGGAACAAAAGATCATCTAGCCTGAAGATAAAGAACTCTTTAGTTCCTCTGAAGTTGTGGCACTCAGACAGCTCCTCGGGGACCCCCAGTCAGTCCACATTTCGTCTTTTTTATCTGTCTGTATCCTATGAGTTGGTTTGGAGCAAAATCTGGAATGGGTGGGGGTTCTCGGAGGACTGCTCTAAGGTTGTAGGAACATGGCATACAAGTGTTTATAGATCCTTAACTCTTCAGTTCCTTCGAAGGTTCCAGAACCTTGATGGAAAACACCTTTAGACCCTGAACCCTTTAGTTCCTTTAAAGCAGTGGCTCTCAAACTGATCCTCAGCCTGAGGAACCAAAGGGGCTCTGGATCTAAAGGTATTTGCCCACCAAGGTTCTGGAACCTTTTAAGGAAATGAAGTTAGATCCTTAACTCTTTAGTTCCTCAAAAGCTTCCAGGACCTTGAACCAAGAAAAGTGCCTATAGTTCTGGAACTGTATCTACTCAAAATGTCCCTATAGTTCCAAATACTTTACCTCCTCAAAGGTTCCAGAAAATCATATTTAGATCCAGAACCCTTCAGTTCCTCAAAATGTTTTAGAGCTGCTGTAGACAAAGTGTCTGTAGTTAAAGAACAACTTGTTCCTTAAATTGGAAAGGGGCTCATCATTCTAGAACTCTTTAGTTCCTCGAATGGTTCCAGAACCTTGAAGCAAGAGAAGTACCTATGTTTCTGTAACGGTAGTTCCTCAAAATTTCCAGAACCTTTGTGGAAAGGTGCCTATAGTTCAAAATACTTTAGCTCCCCAGACGTCCCACAGCTTTGATAGAAAGGCATCATTGGATCCAGGACCCTTTAGTTCCTCAAAAAGTTTTAGAACTGCTATGAAATATGTATAGTTCTGGAGTACTTTTATTCCTAGTACTTCCAGAACCTCAGAGGAGAAGTGCCTTTAGATCCAAAACCTGTTAGTTCCTCAAAAGGTTTTAGAACCTGTACTCCCCAAAAGGTCTCAGATGGAATTGGAAAGATGTCTCTATTTCCAGAGCTCTTTATATTCTCAAATGTTTCCAGAGCCTCCTTGAAAAGGTGCCTATAGTTCCAAATGCTTTGGATTCTCAGTTGAAAAGCACCTCTAGGTCCAGAACCCTTTTGTTCCTCAAAAGATTTTAGTGCTGCTGTGCCTATAGTTACAGAAAAGATTCCAGATCTTCATTGAAAAGATGCCTTTAGGTCCTTAAAAGCTTTCAGAATCTTCAAGAAAGAAAGTAGTTCTGGAACTGTAGTTCCTCAGTATGTTCCAGAACCTCAGAGTAAAGGTGCCTTTAGATCACCACCCCTTCAGTTCTTAAGAGCTGCAGTAGAAAACGTGTCTTTAGTCAAAGAACTCTTTTGTCCTTATAAAGGGCCCAGATCCTCATTGGAAAGATGCCTGTATTTCCAGATATCTTCATATCCTCAAAAGGTTCCAGAACCCCAGTGGAAAAGTGCCTGTAGTTCCAAATACCTTAGTCCCTCAAAAGGTCCCAGAAAGTGAAAAAGTACCTTTAGACCCAGAAGAACCTTTCAGTTCTTCAGGAGGTTTTAGAACTGCTGTGGAAGAAGTGCCTGTAATTCTGAAACACTTTTGTTCCATAGAAATTCCATAAAATCCCAGATACTCATTGGAAAGATAACTGTTGTTCCTCAAAAGGTTCCAGAACCTTAGAGGAAAGGTGCCTTTAGACCCTGAACTTCTTAGTTCTCTTTAGATGCCACGTGTAAAGACACTTAAATACTGTTGTCTGATAGGTCGTGTTCCTTGGGTTCGTCCCAGACGTCAGAGGATTAGCTAATCCAGGATTAAGTAAAACACAGATTGGACAGTTACACCACCTTTAAAGTAAACCCTACTCCCAGTTCTGTTCCAAAGATCCAGAGCAACTTACAAGGTGGATCATATTACAGGTAGGCCAATGTAGTGTTGGGAGTTTTGCCCATAGGCATAGCACAGCATAATAACCTGAACCGGGAATCGAACCCCAGTCTCCCACATGTGCTGGTAGCCAACGTACCGAGTTTAGCTTGTGCTTCCTCTGGTTAGATGTTCCAATGTGTCTACCGCATAATTAATTAGGACTCCAGCAGATAATATTGAGGAAATGAACACAGTAGCCCGTAACCTGCGGGTTTCGTTCAGTGTGGCGCGTTTAGAGCGCACTGTTGTGGTGCACTGTTAGATTCGGTCAGGTCTCCAGATAATTCTCACAGATATACTGAAACATGAAGACGTAGCTCCTGTATCTCTGATCCCCTCATGTGCTGCACATATAGCAGAGGACTGCAGAGGACCTCCTCTCTCAAACCTGACTCAACTCAGTCTGAAGTAGTTCTACAGCGTGCAGGACCTTCCAAGCTTCGTATGACCTGATTCTCAGACTGTGGAGAAGACTGTACCTGCTCTCATCAGATAATCATTGTAGTCCTTCATTAGTTTCCTATGGCCTCCAGGTTTGGGTACGTGGAAGACAGATTTAGCCCCTGACCATTCAAAACGTTCCAGAAAATCATATGTAGATCCAGAACCCTTCAGTTCCTCACAATGTGTTAGAGTTGCTGTACACAAAGTGTCTGTAGTTAATGAACAACTTGTTCCTTAAATTGGAATGGGCCTTATGTTTCTAGAACTCTTTAGTTCCTCAAATGGTTCCAGAACCTTGAAGCAAGAAAATTGCCTATATGTCTGTAATGGTAGTTCCTCAAAATTTCCAGAACCTTTGTGGAATGGTTCCCAGACCTTTGGTAGAAAAGCATCATTTGATCCAGGACCCTTTAGTTCCTCAAAAAAATTATGAACTACTATGAAATGTGCATAATTCTGAAATACTTTTATTCCTCAAAAGGTCCCAGATCCTTTGTGGAAAGATGTACACAGTTCCTGAAGAAATGTGCCTACAGATCTGGATCTGCACTTCCTCAAAGGAATCCAGAACCTCAGAGAAAAGGTGCCTTTAGATCCAAAGCCCCTTAGTTCCTCAAAAGCTTCCAGGACCTTGAACCGAGAAAAGTGCNCTCAACTCAGTCTGAAGTAGTTCTACAGCGTGCAGGACCTTCCAAGCTTCGTATGACCTGATTCTCAGACTGTGGAGAAGACTGTACCTGCTCTCATCAGATAATCACCAAAGCCCTTCATTAGTTCCCTATGGCCTCCAGGTTTGGATACGTGGAAGACAGATTTAGCCCCTGACCACTCAAAGCGTTCCAGAAAATCATATTTAGATCCAGAACCCTTCAGTTCCTCACAGTGTGTTAGAGTTGCTGTAGACAAAGTGTCTGTAGTTAATGAACAACTTGTTCCTTAAATTGGAATGGGCCTTATGTTTCTAGAACTCTTTAGTTTCTTAAATGGTTCCAGAACCTTGAAGCAAGAAAAGTACCTATATTTCTGTAACGGTAGTTCCTCAAAATTTCCAGAACCTTTGTGGAAAGGTTCCCAGACCCTTCATGTGCTGCGCTGGACATCCTCTCTCAAACCTGACTCAACTCAGTCTGAAGTAGTTCTACAGTGTGCAGGACTTTCCAAGCTTCGTATGGTCTGATTCTCAGGCTGTGGAGAAGACTGTACCTGCTCTCATCAGATAATCACCAAAGCCCTTTATTAGTTCCCTATGGCCTCCAGGTTTGGGTACGTGGAAGACAGATTTAGCCCCTGTTAGACCACTTACACCGGCACTTCCAATGGAGGAAATGTATCGCTGCCCTTAGGGCAAGGCAATGCAGCACAATAATTATCAAGGAAACGAAACACTCCGCCTCAGAGCGAACGAAAGCACGGAGAGGCCCTTTATTACACAGCCAGGGCCATTAATGTTGCTGCATTATTGAAGTCAGATAGCTGCTGATGTGCTTTTATGCAGGTGCGCAACAGCACAAACTACCTGAATGCAGTATTCCCGGGAGAGACGGGAGATTTCAAACAGCTGTTCCTATTTGTTTTTGATTAGGCTCTTTTTTTACATTGCACTGCATATGGGAATTCTTTCCCATTTCCATTCAGACAAAAGCTATAATATGAAATTCCCCTCTGTGTTATTTGCTCTCTAGGTACACTTCCACCAGGAATCTCTTCCAACACTCAGGGATTGTTAGGGATGTTTCTACTGGAGTACTAGCCAGGTTTAGCTCCTGGGCTGTATTTCCAGGAACTTCTAGAGAGTTCCTTCTAGAGAGACGCTCCTGTTATTTTACATATTGGTCATTTTTCCTGCACTGTGATGGGGATACACAGCCCGTTCAGGATAGTTCTGGAAATGTTTACTTCCTTGAATAGTGCCAGAAACCTTAAAGAGGAGAAGTGTTTTTGTTCCAGAACTTTTTGGTTCCTCTAAAGGGCCTGTCATTCCCAATCCCCACTGGAAATGTGCCTGCAGTTGCAAAATTCTTTAGGAGAAGGGACTATCATTCCTAACATATTGGGTGCCTCAAAAGGTCCCAGAACTTCAGTGGAAAAGAGGCTACAGTTGGAGAATTCCATAGTTCCTCAAAACATTCCAGAAACTTGGAGGAAAAGCAATTGTAGATTTGGGATTATTCTGTTGCTCAAAAGATTTTGGATGCACAGTAGAAAGGCAGCTGTAGTTACAGAACTCTTTAGTTCGTCCCAAGGTTCTGGAAACCTGGTGGAAAAGCACCTGTTTCCAGAACTCCTGAGTTCCTCAGAAGATTGTGGAACCACAGCTTTAGTTACAGAACTCCTGTTTAGTTCTTCCAACAACTCCAGAACCCTGGAGCAATAAAAGTAGGTAGGTATAGGTGTCAGACAAATTTGATGACACCAGTGGAAAGGTTCTTGTTGTTTTGGAACTGTTTGGTTCCTTAACTGTTTGTAGAACCCTAGTGAAAAACACCTGTTGTTCCTAAAATGGTTCCAGAACCTTGAAGGAATGAAAGTATGTAGTGTTGCAGTACTCTTTATTTCTTCAAAAAAAGCTTGTGACACCAATGGAAAGGCTCTTATCATTCTGGAAGTTCATCACAAGGTTCTAGGACCTTGAGAACCTTAATGGAAAAGTGCTTGTAATTCTGGAACTCTGGAATTTGCAAACTGCTATAGTTAAAGCACTCATTAGGTCTGCTAAATGTTTCAGAACCTTTGTGGAAATGCTCCCATCATTCTGGAATTGTTTGGTTCATCAAATCGTTCCAGAACCTTGGAGGAAAAAGTGTATATACACTTCGTCAAATAAACAGCTGCACCCAGAAGGAGGTGTGGGGTTGCAGTGCTGTTGGGAAGGAAGATAAAGGTTACCAGGATCAATAAATGATGATCAATTTAGACTGATATGATCAATATTTATTGAGCTACACATACAGAAGTCTGTCTCTCAGTATGGCGTCGGGCCGCCGTGTTTGCTAACCCAACACGTCAGACGTCTCAGCATGGAGTTGTAGAGGTTCCTAATGGTGTCCTGTGATAATCCATCCCATGCAGCTCGAATATTCTCACACAGTTCCTGCAGAGGGTGCGGTAGGGGTGGAGGTGGAGTGGCACCAGGCCTTCTGCGTCTTGGTGCTGACCACGGTACCTCCACACACGGATTCATTGGTCGTCTCCACCAAGACAAAAGCGGGACTCGTCAGTGAAGATGACCCGCTGCCATTCTGAGTCACTCCATGACAGTCTGGCACCACACCATTGCAGTCTTTGGTGACGGTGACGTGGTGTTAAGGACAGTCGTCATAACGGTCTGTGTGCATGTAGTCCTGCGTGGTGCAGCCGTCTGCCCATGGTGCTGGCACTAACAGGATGACTCAAGAGGGCTCACTGCTCACTGGATGTCCACAATCGTGGCTTTTGGGTCAATCAGATACAGTGATAAGGCCCGTCCTGGCTTACGTCACATGCACGGCCGAGTGTGAAACTTGAATCATTGGCATGTCTCACAGTGTTAAACCTACACACCAAGTTTCAAGGTTGATTCCTTCTGTGTGCAGATATTCTTTTGATGATCAGTGTGTTTGCTGAACACTTTATTGACTCTGGAGTTCTGGAACAGTTCCTCACAGGGTTCTTGAGCCTTGATGGAAAAGCTCTTGTAATTCTGGAGCTCTTTAGCTCCTCAAAAGGTCAGAGAACCTCAGTGGAAGCTCGCCGTTCCTCTTCCTGATGGAGGGCAGTCGTTTTTGGGTTTCTGAAGTGAGGGCTGTGTTGAGGTTTGTCCAGGGCTCGTGTAAGTGAAGAGGAGATGCTGTCTATGCAGGTGTTGTGAAGAGCGAGGTTACCGCACACCTTCATCTAGCAGAAAATAAAGCCCCTCTGGTGAAAGCCAAACCGAACGCCTCCACAGCGGGGCCGCTCCTGACTCACACTCCAACTTGAGCGTTTCAGAGCTCTCAGCGTCCATCAGCTCCCCTCTCATTACTCCGGACTGTTTGGCCAAGGTTTCCTCTCGTCAGTGATACTTTTCTAATGGCCGGCTTCAGGCAGACTGACCCGTTACGCCCGCTAAGCTAAGAGATATTATTAGAGCGTATTACCTCCTGCAAATGGGGAGCAATTAGCCGTGAACAGTCTCCAGAATATCCACTGAATGATTATGTTATTGATCGTCTTTGATAAGCGAGACTGTCAGCCCGGATGCTGAACACTCATACAGAGAGCTGTGAAGGCGCCAAGATCAGATCAGATCGGACAGTCTAGAGATGGTACAGCAGAGCTCTCACCAGTGATAACCAAAGAACTAAAGCCTGCTGTGGATTATTAATGATGTGGATTATTAATGATGTGGATTATTAATGATGTGGATTAGTGGATTATTAATGATGTGGATTATTAATGACGTGGATTAGTGGATTATTAATGATGTGGATTATTAATGACGTGGATTAATGATGTGGATTATTAATGACGTGGATTATTATGGGAGTTATTAGTCAATCGTAGTTTGTTGTGTGCAGATTCTAAACTTTCAGTCCACATATTTCTGGGTACTGGTTCATTATAAGTATATCTCTCTTAATATTTTCTTAATTGTCTGTTTCTCTCTCTCTCTCTCTCTCTCTCTCTCTCTCACGCTCTTTCTCTATCACGCTCTCTCTCTCTCTCTATGTATATATATATACGTGTGTGTGTGTGTGTAAATATTTTCTTAATTGTCTCTGTTTCTTTCTCTCTCTCTCTCTCTCCATATTCCTTTTCTTTCTTCACATCTCCCTGTCCCTCTCTAGCATTCTCCCTCTTCCCATCCCTCTCTCTTTCTCTTTTCCACTCTTTCTCTTTTCTCTCTCATCCTATTTCTCTTTCTTTCTTCCCATCCCTCTCTCTCTCTCTTCATATCTTGCTGTTTTCTCTTTCTCCCTCTCTTCACCTATTCCTCTTTCTTTCTTCCTGTCTCTCTTTGTCTCTATCTAGCATTCTTCCTCCTCCCCCTCACTCTCTGTCTCTCCCTCGCTCTCCTGCTCTCTCATTATTCTCTCGATTGTTCTTCCTCTTTTGCTCTCGCTCTCTCTTTCTCACTTTCTCTTTCTCCTCCTCCTGCTCTTTTTCTCTCCCATGTCTCTCACTTTTTTCTCTCCTGCTTTCCATGTTCTTCTCTGCCTCTCCATTTTTCTCTCTTTCTGTTTTGTCCCTCTTCCTATCTCAGTATGTTTCTCCTGTTCTCTCCTTTTCTCTTTTACCTTTTCTCCCTCTATCTTCCTGCCTTGCTCTCTCTTGTTCTATCTCTTTATCTCTCTGCCTCCCATGTAATCTCTCTCTCCCTCTCTGTCTTTGATGGTGGTTTTAATGTTGAGGCTGTGTATGTGTATGTATACGCCGATCAGCCATAATATTATAACCAGCACTGAGCCCTCCAGTTCTACAGTGACAGACTGTAGTCCATCTGTTTCTCTGATCCACTCACACCAGCACAACACACACTAACACACCACCACCACGTCAGGGTCACTGCAGTGCTGAGAATGATCCACCACCCACATCATACCTGCTCTGTGGTGGTCCTGTGGGGGTCCTGACCATTGAAGAACAGGGTAATACAGTATACAGAGAAACAGATGGACCACAGTCTGTACCTGTAGAACTGCAGAGTGTCCTATATGGTCAGTGGAGCTGATAAACTGGAGTGTGTGTGTATATATATGTATTTAGTAGGTTCTGTATGTCTGTGTGATTGAGAGTGAAAATGCCTCTATGTGTTCTTTTCTAATTTAACACCAAATTCTATATAAAATTTGACTGAAGATTCTTTGAAAATTTGACCCAAATTTCGGAATGTCTTACTATGTGCTGTACTACGTCCTGCTTGGGCTTTAATGACCGCGTGCACTCCCGAAGAACTCCAAGTTTGAGCCAAAGCCTCTGATGAGCAGATCAAACCCGCCTGAAAGTCGTTTGTACATGAATTCTAATAGAAGAGATCAACCTCAAAAACCCCGTCTGACGTGTTTGGTGCGAAGGCTTCAGTGGGTTCAGTTGCACAGATTTGATCCGAGTTTTCTGAAGTGACCTAGAAACAGTGCACAATTCCGAATATTCTTTCTTGTCTAAACTTTTCCTTTTTGCTTAATATTTTCATTTATTTATTTGAACGTCTGGTTGTTCGGACCCGGCAGTGTATACAGTGTAACAGTGATATGGAGGGAACTGTGGACATATGAGACAGGGAGCGGGAATATTGCCCCCTCCGTAATGCGCTCGAGCAGATGGTTCTGATGCTGTGAAATATTCCAGACGGCACTCGTGCTTTCCGCGTTTCAATCGGGATTGACATAATGGTGCTCATGTCTTTCCAGCAGAGCTCTCTGGGTGTCACTGGGTTTGTTCAGAGCTGTGTAGCTGATACGACAGTGCTGCGAAAGGGCTTGTGCTTGTGTGTTTATGTGTTTGAGGACGGAGCTGTAATTTCCTAACTGGGGCTCCACGGCTCTGCAGTACGGCAGCGAAAACAGCAGCACTTTCCCTCTGTGCGGATTTCCTCTTTGATTTTCTGCTGGGTTAAAGCGGTTTGAAGCCCATTTAATACAGCAGAAATTGCATGAGACTTCTCAAAGGCACTCTTCAAAAGGAGAGCAAGACTGCAGCCTTATATGCGACTTGGCAACTGGATCTGCCTTATTCACTTACTGAGCACAACCGAAATCCATTAAAAAAGAAACAGCCGTGGTCAGCAACAGTGCCTGCATAGGCGGTGGATTATCACTGCTGTCACATCAACTCCATTTTCAGTGCATGCTACAGTACAGTAGAAGCGATATGACTCCTATTGTTTCATTGAAAAAGGACTTTATAGTGTTCATAAGAGCCACACGGTCGTTCTGACAGACTGTAATACACTACAGGAAGTGTAGGGGGCGATGTGACCCACACGGTC
>JAVGWN010000227.1:0-15595 GCA_034552555.1 Semaprochilodus insignis | reverse complement strand
ATATATATATATATATATATATATATATTTTTTTTTTTTTTTTATTTTTTTTTTTTTTTAGTGTAGCACACTGACCAATGCCTTGGCCAGTTTCCACTATACCACCGTCTCTCCCGCGTGGTCATTCAAGTGTGGCATGAATAATCAATAGGATTAAGGAATGCAGATTTCAGACGGAGTTCCAATAACAGCTGAGAACCAGTAGAACGTGCAGCACTAACACAACAAGACAAAGCTTCAAGTGTCTGCTCTTACCCTGGAGCTCCTCAGTTCCACAGGGACCTTCCTAAAGACCGGATTCAGGATTCCCCAGCCGGAATGCTAACACAGAGAGAAAGCCTATCACAGACCATTTCACACACTAGTAACTATAGCAACCCGTCATGCATCCTTCTCCTGCTGTGGGGAAGTCAGACTCTCTCGCTCGCTCTCTCTGATTCCAGATTAGGGAGCGCTACCTGTGGCTCCAGCAGCAAAAGAAGCCATTAACATCTCAGGGCTCCTCGCAGCACTTCCAAAAAGATTCCAGGTTCTCGCTGGCCTGAAGAGCTGCATGCAATTAAACAGCTTTTCACAGAAGAGGCGTAATTCAGATGGGTATCATTTTAGAATAGGGCAATCCATTTATGAATGGTTTAAGATTTCTTTATTAATGGTTGTTTGTTAGGTCATCAACACTTTACAAAGTCTTAATAAGCAGTTATAACACATTAACAAACAGGGCAAATGTGAGCTCTTCCATGTGATGAATGTGAATATACTTTGAAGCGAACAGGTTTAATGCTGACTGACGGAAAAGACAAAGCACAACATCAGTAAACATCAAAATCTGAGCTTTAACAGTATAAATGTTGCTAACTAACAACAGGTCACCATTTTTATTCATGTGTCGTAACCAATTATTAATGATTTTAAGGTGTTTTAATCTAATTAAAAAACATTTTAAACCATTCATGAACGTATTATATGGGTAGCCTTATTCTAAAGTGGTATCTTCAGCTGTGACTGTGAGGAAGTCTTTGTCCACTTAAAGTGAAAGTTCAAAGGACAATCTAATCAGTCTTACTGCATCAGTTAGACTTCACTGTCTGAAGTTAGCTTAGCACTGGAGCTAATGCAGCAAAGTGACAGAAGTTTCTGTGAACAAACTCATGCACATTAACTTTTCCCCATGAGCGTCACGTTTGTTTGTTTGTTTGGGTTAGGGTACCAACTAACAGGAAGAACTAGAAGTACATTTGATTGTGCAGCTTAACCTTGTTGCTAGCCAGTTAATAAAAATGAATGGGAGTCTATGGGAAGAACAAGGGATGAATAAACAAGAGGGGTGTGGGTCAGTATGGCTGTGGATTAGAGTTTGGGGATCTGCCCTGAGGGAGTATGTGTAGTTTGGTGGCTCTAGGTTAAAGGAACCAATAGGGTTTGAATGGGGTTAATGAATGGGAGTCTATGGGAGGGAAGAGGGATGAATAAACAACACATACAGGAGTGCAGGTCAGTATGTCTGTGGATTAGAGTTTGGGGTTCTGTCCTGAGTGAGGACATGCAGTTTGGTGGCTGTAGGTTTAAGGAAACAAGAGGGTTTGAATGGGGGTGAAAATGAATGGTACTCTATGGGGGAAACAAGGGATGAATAAACAACACATAGAGGAGTGTGGGTCAGTATGTCTGTGGATTAGAGTTTGTGGAGAGTTTATTTCCTGTTAGTCTCTACTGGCTCTGAACGGTGCACCTCTCTAAGCTGGAGGTCAACTAGCCACTGATCTACAGAGCTCTGGTTTCCTGAAGGCTACAATAAAAGTCATGTGTGGCTTGAAAGTGGGATTTATGCCTCATAATCCTGTACACTCTGAAGCTGTTTACAGTTATTTCTGAGCAATGTTGCACTGAATATCTCAGGTCCTGCAGACTTCTGTTGTGGAGGGCAGAGGACCTCAGCAAGACCACATAGAGTGCACCTAAATCGCATACAAATTTGCCAGATTCCGGAGTCTCTGTAAAATGGGCACATACCACTCCACCTGTGGAGAATGTTTTTCAGAATGTTTTGTTTAATTCTGAATTTTTTACATTTCTGGATTTTATTCAGTTGTATTATTTTTTTTAATTCTGATTTTGTTTTATTCAGAATTTTTTTTAATTATGGAATTTTTTTCAATTGGGATTTTTTTTTATTCTGATTTTGGTTTATGCAGACTTTTTTTTAAATTATGGAATGTGTTTTTCAATCCAGAATTTTTTTTAAATTCTGAATTTTATAGTGGCTCCTCCCAAAGCATTTTCTTCTGCTGTGGTTATATGCAGGACGGCATCAGCAATGACTCAACGTCAACTCCACAAGTTTCACAAATTTGGAACCCACACTCGGTAAAGGTAAGCGCTTTCCTGACAGACAGCAGCTGGAATAAGTCGCTCTATGTAGCTCCATGGAAGTTGCCATGATGAGCTATGTAGGTGTCATGCAGCCATACGAACATAAACAATGAATAAACCCCACCATCGTTTTAAACAGAAGCCAACAGAAACTGACCCTCCACACGAAGCATCCCTGCAAGACAAACACCCTGAAAGACAATTAGCTGAATGCCGGTGTGAGGTATGCAACATAGACAAGTACAATATCGGAATACTCTCGGCCAGCACTGTGTTATTACTGCTTTGTCATTAGGCAGAAATGAAAAACGGTCCTGAATCCCACAATTCATAATGAGGATTATTACCCTGTATTCTTCATTGTGCCTTTTATTCCTCTCCGCTAATCCACAGAAGCACATTAGAGCGGCACCTCACTAGGACAATGTCTGTCCCGGTTTTAGCAAACCTAATAGTCGCCTAATTCCATCAGAGCTTTGGGAACGGGCTGATTTATAATGGGAATCCTAACACGATTAGCTCGGAGGAGAGCGCGCATTAAACCACTTAGCAGAAGGGATTCCGGAGTCATAGAGGCACTAATTAAAAACACCAGAACACATTTCTGTTAATTAGAACTTCACTTTCCCAAGGACTCCAGGCCACGCCCACTGCCAACAGGTGCATACAACACAGCCATGGAGTCTCCATAGACAAACACTAGAACGGGTCGTACTGAAGAGCTGGGTGAAACAGAAGCACCTAGGTGCTGCAACTGGAGCTTCTCTGGAAGCAACATCAGCACAAGAACTGAGCATCAGGAGCTTCATGAAATGGGTATCCATGGCAGCTGAGCAGCACCACACAAGCCTAAGATCACTATGTGCAATGCCAAGCGTCGGCAGGAGTGGTGTAGAGTTCCACCACTGGACTCTGGAGCAGTGGAACCGTAGTCTCTGGAGTGATGAACCATGCTTCACTATCTGGCAGTATGATGGAAGAATCCGGGTTTGGTGGATGAATCCAGAAGAACGCTACTTACCAGAGTGCCAACAGGAAAGTTTGGTGAAGTGGGGATAATGGTCTCCAGGGTTTGGGCTCTTTAGTTCATTTAAATTTACATAAACAAATATTTATTTATTTAGTAAGTGTGTGGAAGTGTGGGACTGCAGCGGTGTTGGGAAGGAAGATAAAGGATACCAGGATCAATAGCTGATGATAAATTTAGACTGATATGATCAATATTTATTGAGCTACACATACAGAAGTAGTGTCTCTCAGTATGGCACCGGGCCGCCGTGTTTGCTAACCCAACATGCCAGACGTCTCAGGATGGAGATGTAGGGGTTCCTAATGGTGTCCTGTGATAATCCATCCCATGCAGCTTGAATATTCTCACACAGTTCCTGCAGATGGTGCGGTAGGGGTGGAGTTGGAGTGACAGCAGGCCTTCTGGACGTGTGACACGTGACAACAAACCGTTCATCTTGGTGCTGACCACGGTGCCTCCACACACGGATTCATTGGTTGTCTCCACCAAGACAAAAGCAGGACTCGTCACTGAAGAGGACCCGCTGCCGTTCTGAGTCACTCCATGACAGTCTGGTACGACAGCATTGCAGTCTTTGGTGACGGTGACGTGGTGTTAAGGACAGTCGTGGTAACGGTCTGTGTGCATGTAGTCCTGCGTGGTGCAGCCGTCTGCCAATGGTGCTGCACTAACAGGATGACTCATGGAGGACATCACTGCTCGCTGGATGTCTCACTGAATGTAATCGTGGCTGTTGGGTCAGTCAGGTACAGAGATAAGGCCCGTCCTTGCTTAAACGCATTGCATGTGCGGCCGAGTGTGAAACTTGCATCATGATGGCAAACCTACACACCAAGTTTCACTCCTGTCGCCTGACTCCTTCCAGTTGCAGCTATTTGTGCACAAATGAATAAATCTTTTAGTTAATTAGTTCGTTATTTGTCTACTTATTTATGTCAGTGTTGTTTTTTCCACACCTCCAGCACGGAACATCGCTTAGCACCAGAACGGTGGTTCTTTGTATCTGTAGTTGCAGCTCTATTTCTGTCCCGTGCTCCGCTCAGGCCCGAGGGTCCTAATTGATTAAGCTCTGTTTTAGTAGAGATGAACGACACCTTCCTCTCAGACTGAGACACAACGGACCTCAAATCCACCTACATTTACATTCACATCTCTCTCTCTCTCACACACACACACACACACACACACACACACACACACACACACCCCAGAATGAATAACACTAACACCTCTATGCTGCAAGAGAGACCCCCAGTGGTGGCCCCCCGTGCATTACCATAACATACATACATACAGACCTACACTCCCACACATAATCTCCCCCGGACTCTTTTGTGTGCTATCCCCCAACCCCCCCATCTCTCTCTCCCTCCCTCTCTCTCTCAGTAGCTCTCTCTCTGCTCTCAGTGCAGGAGTAGCCCAGGCTCAGGCTGATGGTGATGAATCGAGCCTTTGGAGCCACTTAACCAGGCTTGGAGGCGGCCAGTCTGCTCCACAGAGAAATTAATGGTGGACATATATAACACAATCTTGCCCTGCCTAAGCCAATTCATTTAACAAATGAGCTTTATGTTAATGTAATCTGTGGGGCAATTTATAATTAGAGGAGAGAGAGAGAGAGAGAGAGAGAGAGAGAGAGAGAGAGCAGATACGCAACATCATTGATTCAGCATGATTAATTACCAGACTGACTGATTGATTACTTGACTGGCTTGTTATTAGGATGAATGACTGACTGACCAATAATTGGTTTAACAGTTGATCAATTGATCAGTCGACTAACTGACTGGCTGGCTGATTGTGTACTAGAGTACATAACTGACTGACATGATTAATTGATTGACTGATTGATTGATTTATTGATTGATCTATTTATTGACTGTCTGACTTGTTTGATTATTTGACTAGTTAATTGACTGACCAAATGATCTGTTGACTGATTGATGCAATACTCGACTGACTGATCCACTGAACGATTGATTGATTTGACTAGCTGACATATTATCTGATTTATTATTTGACGGTCAGAATGACTGATTAATTGAAGTTTCACTAACCTACTAACTGATTGGTGGACTAACTGGTTTATTGATTGCCTGACTAATTTGACTCAGTGTATGCCTAACTGAACAAACTGACTGATTGATTGATTGATTGTTTGATTGATTGATTGAGTGAGTGACTGACTGATCTGTTGACTAATTTGACTAATCTGATTGAAGAACTAACTCATTTGTCTGTATCCAAAAATATTAACTGACTGGATTAATATACTAATATTTAGAATTAATACTGATTGATTGATTGACTGATTGATTTAGTGCTCTCCTCAAATCATGTTTGTACCAGCTCATATACTAGTGTCCTCAACGCCAGACGACCACCTAACAGTTAACTGTCGTTCATTAGCATCATGAACATCATCATGTGAATATCATATGATCCCATGATCGTTACTGATGGACATCTCTCCATTTCCGTCCGAACGTTACACCAGTCCCTCTACAGTTTATGAACCCATCACTGACAGATTTGGGAGGGGGCTGCTGAATGTGCAGGACCGCGTGACCTGAGCTGGGAAACCCTGCGTAGCCATGTGTGTAAATGAGTGTTTTATTCTGACATCAGCTGAAGCGCAGCAATGTGACCCACCGCTGTGGTGTGAGGGAGACCCCTACTGGACACTCCAGACGCTGGACAGGAAGTAGGGTGATGAAGAGAAGCAGAGAGACAGAAAGCAGTGAGTGGACTGGGATGAACCCGTTCTTATATATCCACATATCCACAGTATGTGTTTACTGTAGCTGTTTATGTTGGTCACTATAGGTTCTAGACATATATCAGTAATGTACTACGTACTCTGGTCATTAACTGTTGTAATTTTTTGGCATGGTAGTTTTTAATGTATCAGGGTTCTAATGAATCAAGTAACTGAATCAGTTCAGAGTGTAGAGAGTGATAGTGACACCCTCCTGTTCCTGTATTAATGAAGCTCTGTCTTTCCTTCTCACTAAGGCTGAATCTGTATTGTGTACCATGTAGCCTAAATCAAATAAACTACAGCTCTTACATCCAAACAGGGGGAACATATGTTCAGTATGGAGCCATGTAGTCAACGCCTAATTCCTGCATGCCTCTCTGTTATACCTACAAAATGCACTGTGAGTGTAAAAGAGTACATCTGACTACATCAGATTTTCCCAGTAAAAGCATTTATATAATTATTTTCCCAGTATAAGTATTTTCCAGGTATAAGCATTTTCCCTATATAATTATTTTCCTGGTATAAGTATTTTCCCTATATGAGTATTTTCCCTATATGAGTATTTTCCCTTTATAAGTATTTTCTAGGTATGAGTATTTTTCCTTGTGGAAGTATTTTCCCAGTATAAATATTTTCCCAGTACAAGTATTTTCCCAGTATAAGAATTTTCCCGGTAGAAGTATTTTCCAGGTACAAATAATTTCCCAGTGTAAGTATTTTCCCGATATAAGTATTTTCTCTTTAAAAGTATTTTCCTGGTAGAAGTATTTTCGCTTTATAAGTATTGTCCTGGTATAAGGATTTCCTGGTAGAAGTATTTTCTCAGCATAAGTATTTTCCAGGTATAAGTATTTTCCCAGTATAAGAATTTTCCAGGTATAAATATTTTTCCAGTATAAGGATTATATACCATTTTCCGGGTATAAGTATTTTCTTTTTTGTGCCAAATATCACTGAGAATTATTACAATATTCATACGAATGTGACAGGCTGCCGCTTCAGCTTTCATGATCACTGAATATATCTCACTGGGATTCATAGATTGGGAAGAGGTGGTACAGTGCAGGGAATGTCTCGTTCCATGTGTGGAAAATGGCTCCAAAGCAGATGTTAATGATTGGCTAAAAGGAGTGACTGCATTTGGGCGTGCCAAAGACCATAGTGTGAAGGAAGTAGCTGAATCTGCAGGTGTATGGAAGCGTACGGGCATACGGGTCTACCAGCAGTGGCTAAAATCCCAGTCTACAGGGAATTCTCCTCGGAATTGTGCCAGGGAAGGCATCCACCAAATCTGGACCAACTGACCAATTCTTTGGTGCAAGAGTGTCTGAACATTAATATGGCTTACATCCAGGAAGTTGTCCAGTCCATCTCTGGGTAAAGTTAACATAAAGAGCTAGGAGGGAGGTAAAACCAGTATTTCTGTGTGTAGGACAGAGAACCAGCAGACAGCTTCTTAAAGCCGCTGTCAACACAGCGTCAAGTGTGTAAAGGTTTGCTTTAGCAGTGCAGACAGGCCACGGAATCAGTGCTTCTGAAACTGAGAGCTAGGACAGTCATCTTCAAGGACACAGTGGAAAAAGTTCACACCTGGAAATCACAACTGTAGGGAAACAGTGTGAGCCTGGATGGTGGGCGGTGCTGGTCATGTAGTGGGCCAGCAGCTAGCACACTCTCATAAACAAAGTTAGTGGGTTATTTAGAGCACGTACACATACTGATAATACTGATTGGTACTTTGGTGGATCTGACGCTACTTATGTCCAATTTAGTCCCATTTAACCCAAATCAACCTGCAGAAAACAGCAGAACCAAAGTCAATCGCTCGAAACAACAGACTGGCATCGTTCTTCTTCTTCCGGTTCTCACTGAACATCACAGGAACTATCAATAACACTACGTGACAAGATTGGAACATACTGCAACATATACTAGAAATGGCTGTTATAATTCACCCGTAATTCTAATGCTATGTGTAGTACTGGACAGCCCCAGCCAGTTCTAGAAAGTTCCAGCCAGTTCTAGAAAGTTCCAGATAGTTCTAGAAAGTTCTGGGCGGTACTATAAACTTGTGGAGAGTTTCAGTTCCAGAAGCTACTTGAGTTCTACTCAACACTGAATCTATTGTAGATGCTCTGGGGAGATGTCCATTGTCATCATTGTCCTGACCACAAGAACTAAGTTTTTGGAGACCAGTAGCGTTTTCTGTACATTTTAGGTCTAAGGAATTAAGATACCACACTTAGAACCCGGGAACAAGAATGAAATACACATTTTAACATCCTGTAATAAAGAAATATGTATAAACATGAACTTAACCAGCTCTTTATCTCTCATAAACAGTAAAAAACTAACTACCCCCAAAATTTGTGTAAATATAAAATAAGTGAAATTGGTCATTTCCAGTTCTCTGCTTTCCAACACAGTGATTTAACCTTCAAAGGTGGCACTAGCAGGGTACTTGTCATTCATTGTCACTATCAGACAACAGTAATGTACATGACGTTACTGTGAATATTGAAAATATACCATAGAAAACACTTGGTTTACTTGGTCTATATTATGTGTATGTTATGCTTGACTGACTCGGTTAAAGCCTCAGTTTTATAATATTAATAATAGTAGTTTTACTTATAGTTTTAAATATCAACATTAAAGCACAACAGCTTTTACATCCCTTTACACCTTCACATGCTACTTATAGCTAAACAGATACATGACAACAATGACTATTTTTTCCTGACAATTAATATTTTCATATTAATAAACATGCAGTATTGTGCACAAGTCAGAACAGCCAAAAAGTAGAGGTTAGAATCTTGAAAAAAAGATAAAACTTATATTAATGTAACAAAACAGTAAAAATAAAATATTAACTAAATACAGTATAATCTTACTCATTTCCAGTTGGTATGCCCACTCTCAGTGTTGCCAGATTGGACAGGTTTCCGCCAACTTGGGCGGATTTATATCTGGAAGGTGAAAACGTGGTTTGATAGGTGTACAAAATGCTGACCTTCTACTTTTTTGGGACTTTTTGGGCAGTTTTTCATGCATTTTGGTGAGTTTGGAACTTTGGCTTAAAATAACTTAAACAACCTGGCAACCCTGTCCACTCTTAGCCGTCCATTACTGTCAGGAGACCCGTATTCAGTTCCTCAAAAAATCCTCTCCACCACACCAAAAATCACACCACACCAAAGCCACACCTCCAAAGTTCAAGAAGCCAATTTAGTTAGCTGATTTAGTTTTTAGATGATTTAGTTTTAAGATGATTTAGTTTTAGTTTTTAGCTGATTTAGTTTTAGCGTTTAGTTTTTAGCTGATTTAGTTTTAGCGTTTAGTTTTTAGCTGATTTAGTTTTAGTTTTTAGCTGATTTAGTTTTAGTTTTTAGCTGATTTAGTTTTAGTGTTTAGTTTTTAGCTGATTTAGTTTTTAGGTATAGGCCTGCTTCTTCTCACCATTCAAATAGCACCAAACTCATTCAGCGACGTTGAGGTCTGGACTCTGGGGTGGAACCTTGAAGCAAAAGTGGAGTTTGATGTTCTTCATTCTCTAGCCAAGAGTAAAGCTTTCAATGCTGTTTATCTGACTGGGACAGTGTTATCGGTGGGTCTGCTAGGTCTTCCGGGTGGCTGTTAGGAGTGTTGTTTTCTCTGTAGTTTTTAGTGATTCAATTATAGCTTTGGAAACTCTGCATGTCCTTATGTAAGCTCCTCAGAGATCTAATATCTTGTACCTAATGGCTGTTAGCCATAAGTCGGATCGAAAAGCTGTATACAAGGATAGCATTCCCGATCTGACCAAACATTCCAGAGTTGGAATAGTGTTGATATCTCAAAAAACTCCGATCAAACTCCGGTCAAACACATCCTGCCAACACAGACGACACCAGATAGTGTGAACACTGTGAACACAGGTTCTAGCAGGACACGGAAGTGTATGGCCGCAGTGTCATGGTGACAGAACCCAGAACCAGGCCAATCTTCAACACTGGCCATGACAGACTGATCCCAAAAAGCCAAAGCTCTGGTCAGGCCAGACTGCAGCTTGGATCCACCCAGCTCTGACCAGCGCTCCGAAATCATCCGCTTTTTATGCAGCAAAGTCAAACCAGACATAGCAGCTCAGCCTGGAAAGCTTGGATTTTCAAATCTAGTCAAACCCAGTCTAGAACCAATGGCTTCTTGATCCCAAAAAGCCAAAGCTCTGGTTAGGCTTGACTGTGGCTGAGATCCACCCAGCTCTGACCAGCGCTCCGAAATCATCTGCTTTTTATGCAGCAAAGTCAAACAAGACGAAGCAGCTCAGTCTGGAAAACTTGGAATTTCAAATCTAGTCAAGCTCAGTCTAGAACCACCGGGTTCTTAATCCCAAAAAGCCAAAGCTCTGGTCATGCCAGACTGTGGCTGAGATCTGACCTAGCGCTCCAAACTCTGAGAACTTTGGCTGGAGTTCTGGAAGACTTGTGCTAGGAGTTCAGAACCCCATTTTAAACGCTGTGATGACTGCATTCCAGTTATTCCATAACTCCATTCATTTTCCCAGATAGTGCATTAATGATCAACTTTTGAATAAATATATTTAGGCTTGCAAAGCAGTTATAAGAAGATTCTGGTCTCTTACACGGACACCTCATGAAGTGACTCCGTAGTCATTATTTCACGTCCTATGTAGGGCATTACTTAGGGAATAGGGAGCCTTCTGAGATTCAGTCTCTCTTCGTTTTTCATTTCTGAGAGGATGCGCTAACTCTCCTTTGCTCATTTTCATTTTACCCAGAGCTCCCTCTGGACTGGGTAGGATGAAAACAATGACGGCCGACTGCAGAATGCCAGGTGAAGAAGAAAAGCAAAAAATGAGGAACCACCATAATAAAAACTTCAGCTAGAAATGCCCCAATGGGCTCCGGGCACTTTCAGGTCAGCCCCGAGCTGCCTCAGAGTTTCCTCACTGGTAAACGTCAGCTAATGATGTTCACTGTCTGAGATCCTCCATTGTGGACCTACTAAAATGCAACACTGATTCCTGATTAGGGCTTTAATGGCTAAAGTGCTTTAATAAGAGCGTTTGAGTTGCAGTGCTAGGGGCGTCTGCTGTAGTCAAAGCCCGTAAATCAATGTGGCTAATGGACACAACCAGGCCTAGAGGTAGAAAGCCAGGGGTGAGGCATATCTACCAGGCTGGTCCAGATCCAGACCCTGAATGGCAACATGCGAAATGAGTTCAAAGTTAAAGCACATGCATTGACTGGATCTTTGCAGTGCAACCAACTAAATTACATGGGTGTAGTGAAAGGATGCATGCAAAGTCTTGGCTTGCAGTTAACTAGCCAAAACTATTATTAATATCATCCATAATACCAACAATATCAATACTAATAATAGAAAACTTGAAAAGTTAATTTCCTGTGCAACTTGTTTGCTTGTTGCTTGCAGGGTGCTAAGGCATGCTAAAAATGAATGGGAGTCTATGGGTGGAACAAGGAATGAATAAACGACACATAGAGGAGTGTGTGGGTCAGTATGCATGTGGATTAGAGTTTGGGGATCAGCCCTGAGTGAGTACATGCAGTTTGGTGGCTGTAGGTTAAAGGAACCGGTAGGGTTTGAATGGGGTTGAAAATGAATGGGACTCTATGGGAAGAACGAGGGATGAATAAATGACACATAGAGGAGTGTGTGGGCCAGTATGCATGTGGATTAGAGTTTGGGGATCAGCTCTGAGTGAGTACATGTAGTTTGGTGGCTGTAGGTTAAAGGAACCGGTAGGGTTTGAATGGGGTTGAAAATGAATGGGACTCTATGGGAAGAACGAGGGTTGAATAAATGACACATACAGGAGTGTGTGGGTCAGTATGTCCATGGATTAGAGTTTGGGGATCTGCCCTGAGTGAGTACATGCAGTTTGGTGACTGTAGATGAAAGTAAACAATAGGGTTTGAATGGGGGTGAAAATTAATGGGAGTCTATGGGAGGAACGAGGGAAAAAAAGACAAACAGACGAGTGCAGGTCAGACCCTGACATCCGCCCTGAGATATGAAACAAGTGTATGTGAAATAGTCTGTCACTCGAGCAGAAGTACAGTAGATGGGCGTGTACTTTTCAAAAAAAAAAACAGTAACAGTAAAAAATAACAGTTTTTCCAAAAGCCGTAAGTCGGATCAAAAAGCTGTATACAAGGATAGCATTCCTGATCAAACCGAACATTCCAGAGCTGGAATAGTGTTGATATCTCAAAAAACTCCGATCAGAAGACAGCTAGCTGCTTTCTGTTCGTCTGCAGACCACCTGCTTCAGTGGTCAAACACCTCTCACCAACACAGACAGCGTTAACTGAACGAAAGGTTCTAGCATGACATGGAAGGTATGGCCGCTGCATCATGGTGACAGAACCCAGAACCAGGCCAATCATCAACACTGGGAATGACAGACTGATCCCAAAATGCCAAAGCTCTGGTCAGATCAGACTGTGGCTAGTATCCAACCAGCTCTCACCAGCGCTTCGAAACCAATGTCAAACTAGCTCGGCCTGGAAAGCTTAGAATTTCAAATCTAGTCAAGCCCAGTCTAGAACCACTGGTCAGTCCAGATTCATCCTAGTCACCAACCATTCTCCTTATAGAGAGAGTTCAGTTCTAAAACTAATAGAATTAATAACAAAGGTGCAAAATAGGGTTCTTTGGGAAAAGTGACATAGAAGAACCATTTTTGGTTCCCTGAGGAACCTTTCAACAGATGTAATGGGATGCCAATGCACCAACATTTGCAGAGTCCTTTTTTTGACATAGAGAACCATCGTTATTCTATAAGTTCCTTTAAAAAAGGTTCTTCTCTATCATTTACAGAGAACAACATATTAACCACACAAAGAACCATGTAAACATTGACAAGCTGTTTCCTTTACAAGAGAATATGAGGAACCTCGTGAATGATACATCTAAGCCAAAAACCTTTAAAGGGAACCCTCATTTTAAAAACAGATTCAAGATGCTTGGCCCAGTGATTGAGTTCAAACTGAAGTCTGAAGATGGATCTCCAGGTGTTGGTGACCAACAATCTAGAACCATTTAAACATTTATAGCTGTTACTTTACTGATAACCTCAAGAACGACACTTTGCAAGCATAAGGAACAATACAGCCAAGACAGGAACCTTAGAGGAACCCTACATACTTGATCGAGTTGTCATGGTCTTCTAAAGAGATTGATTAGTTGAATGAGGTGAAGCAGATTAGGGTTCAAACCATTTAAACATTTATAGCTGTTACCTTACTGATAACCTCATGAACAACACGCTTCAAGCATAAGGAACAATACAGCAAAACCAAGAACCTTAGAGGAACCTTTATTTTTAATAGCAATCTAACATACTTGATCCAGTTGGTCACGGTCTTCTGAGGAGACTGATTAGAATTTCAAACTGAACTCTGAAGGTGGATCTCCAGGTGTTGGTGACCACATATCTAGAACCATCTAAACATTTATACCTGTTACTTTACTAAAGAACCTATGAACAGCCCTTTTTTTTTTTTTTAAGTATAATGAACCACAGATCAAAGCCAAGAACCTTACAGGAACCGTATACACTCAATCCAGTTAGTCAAAGTCTTCTGAGGAGATTGATTAGTTGGATGAGGTGAAACAGATTAGGGTTCAAACTGAACTCAGAAGGTGGATCTCCAGGTGCTTGTGACCACCTATCTAGAACCGTTTAAACATTAATAGCTGTTACTTTACTGAAGAACCTATGAACAGCCCCTTTTAAGCATAAGGGTCTGTAGATCAAAGCCAAGAACCTTAGAGGAACGCTACATACTTGATCCATTTGGTCAAGGTCTTCTGAGGAGACTGATGAGAATTTCAAACTGAACTCTGAAGGTGGATCTCCAGGTGTTGGTGACCACATATCTAGAACCATTTAAACATTTATACCAGTTACTTTACTAAAGAACCTATGAACAGCCCTTTTTGAGTATAAGGAACCACAGATCAAAGCCAAGAACCTTACAGGAACCGTATACACTCAATCCAGTTAGTCAAAGTCTCCAGGTGTTGGTGACCACCTATCTAGAACCGTTTAAACATTAATAGCTGTTACTTTACTAAAGAACCCAAGAACAACCTTTATGAAGCATAAGGAACCATAGCTCAAAGCCAAGAACTTTAGAGGAACCCTACATACTTGATCCAGTTGGTCAAGGTCTTCTGAGGAGACTGATTAGAATTTCAAACTGAACTCTGAAGGTGGATCTCCAGGTGTTGGTGACCACCAATCTAGAACCATTTAAACATCAACAGCTGTTACTTTACTGAAGAACCTATGAACAGCCCTTTTTAAGCATAAGGAACCATACATCAAATCCAAGAAGTACAAACTGAACTCTGAAAGTGGATCCCAGGAATTAGCGACCACCAATCTAGATGCTTA
This sequence comes from Semaprochilodus insignis, assembly GCA_034552555.1. Classification (NCBI taxonomy): domain Eukaryota; kingdom Metazoa; phylum Chordata; class Actinopteri; order Characiformes; family Prochilodontidae; genus Semaprochilodus; species Semaprochilodus insignis. The sequence goes on along the minus strand of JAVGWN010000227.1, from coordinate 997 downwards.
GCGAGTGGGTTTAACGTGAGATGAACATTTTCGGTTCTCCCCACCAGCTGCAAGTTCAACCAGCCAAAAACCGGTAATTAGCACCGCCACAGATCCCGTGACCACAGCTGAGGCAGCACAGATGTTAAGGTCTAGCAGAAGCTCCGAAGCCTACTTTCTACCACACATACACAGCGGTCAGGACACAGCACGAGAAGAGGAGCTCGGTTCTAGTCGGTTCCAGCTGTGCTGCTGATTACAAACCATGAAATCTCTTTCCCAGTTCTGAGCACGGAGACGCTTAACACACTGGAAATTCAGCAGTGGAGTTGTCACACACGGATAATAATTAACCCCCAAATCAATCCCGCGCTCGGAATAAGAGACGTGACTGTCGGGATATTTCAGGAGAACAGACAGATCCTAAAAGCCTATCTCCGTCCTGCAGCTCCTCTCCCCTGCATCTCTCTCTCTCTCTCTCTCTCTAAGCTCTTTCACATTGTTTCTGTCGTTCACTCACTCACTCTCTTTATCGGTCTCTCTTCCTCTCCACCTCTCTTTTTTCTCTTTCTCTCTCTCTCTCACACTCCTTTATTTATTCTCTTGCTCTCTCTCTTTCACATTCATACTCACATACACACTCTGCCTCACATGCCCACCCACACACTTTCACACAATCTCTCCATCCTTTCACCTTATCTCTCTCTCTCCCTTACTCACTCTCTTCTTTACTCACTCACTCTCCTTCATCCTCTCTCTCCCTCCCTCCCTCACTCATTCACTCTCTCTTATATCCTCGCTCGACCTCTCTGTCATTCTCTCCCTCTCGCTCCCTCACTCCATTCTCTTTCTTTCGTTCTCCGTCACTCACTCCGTTCTTTCATTCTGCGTCAATCACTCCATACTCTTTCTTTCTCCCACTCTCTCTCTCTCCCTCACCTACTCCATCTTCTCTATTTCTCCCTCACTCATCCCATTCTCTGTCTTGCTCAACCTCGCTCCCTCCGCCTCAGTCCAT
>JAVGWN010000226.1:1534-15608 GCA_034552555.1 Semaprochilodus insignis | reverse complement strand
AAATTATATATACTGTATATTGCCTGTCCTTATACAGTCTGTCTATTGTTTGTATACTGTGTATATATATGGTGTATATGGTTATTGTCTGTATATATTGTGGACTGTCTGTAAATTATATGGATGTTGCTGGTATACTATATTCCGTGTGTGTGTTGGCATACTTGGCCAATAAACTCAGATTCTGATGTATTGCGATATATACCAAAACTGGCTGAAATACTAATAATACAGAACCACCAGCTTCTAGCTCAGGTTACCCCTCCATCAGGGTCTCGCTTGTTGCCTGTCCTGCTGTAGCTCACCGCACTGAAGGCCCAGCAGGAGCCACAATGGCTTTGGTCCTTAACCCTGGTCACGTAGCCCCTTCTCCTCCAGTCCACTTTACAGGGCAGAACTGCTCCCTCTTCCGGTTCCAGGAATGTAGATTCACTCTCGATCTCTGTCTCGTTTAAGGGCTCCAGACAGCCCTTCAGCATCTCCTGGTACTCCTGGTGGTCCTGTTGGAGAAGGAGATGGTGAGGAGATTGTGAAATGCAGTTCCAAACAGAGCTGAGGGAAAGTTTCTGTAATGAAACGTGTGTGTGAGAGATCTCACCATGTCCGCGAAGTGGTTCATGCCGAGTCTGTAGCTCTTGATCCCCTGGTCAGCCAGCTTGTTGTGCTCCAGGACCAGGTTAAGATTGTCCAGCCAGATCATCTTACGCCGAGACTCCTCCTCCACCGAACCGTAACTCTTACCTGAGAGGAACACAAACACACAGTATATGTATGGCACATACACACATCCTCCCCAGACACACATACTGTAAACCATTACACACAGTGGACTACACCGGGCCGAACACAGAGGGCTACACCGGGCCGAACACAGAGGGCTACAGTGGGCCAAACACAGAGGGCTACAGCGGGCCGAACACAGAGGGCTACACCGGGCCGAACACAGAGGGCTACACCGGGCCGAACACAGAGGGCTACACTGGGCCGAACACAGAGGGCTACAGCGGGCCAAACACAGAGGGCTACACCGGGCTGAACACAGAGAGGGCTACAGCGGGCCAAACACAGAGGGCTACAGCGGGCCGAACACAGAGGGCTACAGCGGGCCGAACACAGAGGGCTACACCGGGCCGAACACAGAGGGCTACAGCGGGCCGAACACAGAGGGCTACAGCGGGCCGAACACAGAGGGCTACACTGGGCCGAACACAGAGGGCTACACCGGGCCGAACACAGAGAGGGCTACAGCGGGCCGAACACAGAGGGCTACAGCGGGCCGAACACAGAGGGCTACACTGGGCCGAACACAGAGGGCTACACCGGGCCGAACACAGAGAGGGCTACAGCGGGCCGAACACAGAGGGCTACACCGGGCCGAACACAGAGAGGGCTACACCGGGCCAAACACAGAGGGCTACAGCGGGCCGAACACAGAGGGCTACAGCGGGCCGAACACAGAGGGCTGCAGCGGGCCGAACACAGAGGGCTGCAGCGGGCCGAACACAGAGGGCTGCAGCGGGCCAAACACAGAGGGCTGCAGCGGGCCAAACACAGAGGGCTGCAGCGGGCCAAACACAGAGGGCTACAGCGGGCTAAACACAGTGAGCTACTCCTGGCTGAACACAGTGAGCTACCCTAAGCTAAACCAAGTCGGCTACTCTGGGCGGAACACAGTGAGCCACCCCAAGCTGAACACAGTGAGCAACTTCTGACTGAACACAGTTAGCCACTATGGGCGGAACACAGTGAGCTACTTCTGTCTGAACACAGTGAGCTACCCTAAGCTAAACCAAGTCGGCTACTCTGAGCGGAACACAGTGAGCTACTCCTTGCTGAACACAGTGAGTTACTCCTGGCTGAACACAGTGAGCTACACTAAGCTAAACCAAGTCAGCTACTCTAGGCGGAACACAGTGAGCTACTCCTGGCTGAACACAGTAAGCTACTCTGGGCTGAACACAGTGAGCTACACTAAGCTAAAGCAAGTCAGTTACTCTGGGCAGAACACAGTGAGCTACTCCTGGCTGAACACAGTGAGCTACTCTAAGCTAAACCAAGTCAGCTACTCTGGGCGGAACATAATGAGCTACCCCAAGCTGAACACAGTGAGCAACTTCTGACTGAACACAGTGAGCTACTCCTGGCTGAACACAGCGAGCCACTATGGGCCGAACACAGTGAGCTACATCTGGTCGAACACAACGAGCTACTCCTGGCTGAACACAGTGAGCTACAATGGGCCGAACACAGTGAGCTACTTCTGGTCGAACACATTGAGCTGCTCCTGGCTGAACACAGCAAGTTGCTCCCGAGATAACACAGCAAGCTACTATGGGCTGAACACAGTGTGCTACTCCTGGCTGAAAACAGTTAGCTACAATGGCCAAACACAGTGAGCTACTTCTTGCCGAACACACAGCAAACAGTGAGCTGCTCTGGCTCTGGGCTGAACACAGTGAGCTGCTCTGGGCTGAACACAGTGAGCCCTGCTTCTGTCCAAACACAGTGAGCTATGCTGGGATGCTTCTGCTTCCTCCCTAAGCTTCGGAAACTCCAAAATTGTGGACAGCAAGCTGCCACACGGCTCAGAGCAGAGTTCAGTTTGATGAGATATGGCCAGATATAAAAGGCTACACATCAGTAGGCTGCCACCACTCAGAATACAGATGTATACTTAATAATAATTATGTTTGCTGTTGCATTTTTAAATTTACCCTTGACTTTTTTACCAGTTTTACCGAGTTTTGACTTTTGCATTTCTGAATCTGTATATGCATTTCTAAATATGCCGTTTATTTATTTTTTTGCTGCAGCAGCAGCGTTTCTGAACTTACTGTAGTGTTTCTGAGTTTGCTGTCATATTTCTCAGTTCTCCTGTTGTATAGTTATATTAGCAGTCAGGTTTCCTAATTTAAAAACTGTTTTTGAGTCTCCCATCCTATTCTGCCCCCTCTTGGGCATGTGTGGTACTGCACATGGCTTCTGACATGTGCTGGCTCCTGCTGGACTCCACTTGCTCCACCCAACACTTACACCAGCAGCTGATAGGGACTCAGTAAGACTGCTTCTCACAGGCCTTTGTTTGCTGTGTTAGTTGTGAAGTCTCTGGACTCGGAGTAATGCTGTTGGTTAGCCTTGCCTGTGTTTCTGATCCTTGCCTTGTCTCCTGGTGTCTGATTTCTGGTTTTAGATATGTCTCTGCTGTTGCGCCTACCTGTGTTATGACCCCTGCAGGACTGAGTATTGGAATGCCACAAATAAAACCACTTACAACGCACTTGCAACCTGTCTCAACCCCCTCATTACACTTGGGTTAGTGTTTCTGCTGTTGTGTTTCTCAATGTTGCTGTTCCGTTTTTGAATTTAGTCTCATGTTTCTGAATTTGCAGTAGTTTTTTCCAATTTGTTGCAGTATTTCCAAATTTTCTGTTGCATTTCTAAATTTGCTTTTGCATTTTGGAATTTGCGGTTGCATTTCTGAAATCACTGTTGTATTTCAGTGACTCAAGAAAACACGAAAGTAGATGGTAATTAGTTATGCAGAAACAGATATGATGTAGCTTCCTCACCAAATTTCATTTTCCACGTGTCGAACTCCCCATCGTCCTCCAGAGAGACACTTTGTGCTCCAGCCACGACCACAAGAGTGGCGACAGCGAGCAAAACCCTCATCCTGGATAGAGTAAGAGACAGATTTAATAACATTTTGCATCAGTTCAAAAGAAGTCTCTGTGAGTTTTGCAGTATTTTACAATGCACAGTTCGGAAAGGCACTCGGCACAGGTTCAGCTCAAACCACCAACGCAATCTGTTTCCAAACACAAAGCCAAAATGATTCCTCACTGTTGCAGCACTCGCTTATTTTCTCAAAATAATGAATTTAATAATTATGTATTAAGTAACATAATTAGTCATAATTCACCTACCTGCGGGAGATCTGGAGCCTTCAAGGTATCTGCAAGTGTAGGTGAGGTGTTTGTGTACTTGTGAGCATTTATATAGTTTTGTGAGCCACCCTTACAGACTACCTCTGTGGGCGGAGCAACAGAGGTTGAGGTCAGTGTTGTAATAAAACCAGGACACGCCTCCATCTAGCTTCCGCTTTGTTCCTCTAAAGTCGTGTAAACAAGTATGGGTGCCTCTGGTCCAATGACACGTCATTATTGATTTTTCTAAATGAGAATAAGCTAATGCCTCGCAAATTCCAAAAAAAAAAAGGTTCTGTAGGAAAAGAGTCCAGGTGCTCAACTGACCTGTCTGCGGTCCAGATGTTGGGTTGACGCCAACCCTCTATATGTGTAGCTCAATAAATATTGATCATATCAGTCTAAATTTATCATCATTTATCGTTCCTGGTAAACTTTATCTTCCTTCCCAACAGCACTGCAATCCCACACCTCCTTCTGGGTGCAGATGTTCTTTTGATGATTAGTGTTCATTAAAGCATCTAATACAGTGTGAAGTAAATGAACTGCTGGTTTAGGACCGTGTCAGTCTGTTAAAGTAGAACGTTTTGTCTTCTGCAGTGAAGGTCGGGGTATTGCAGTGTGATGGTCAGACATGAGGAAATGTCTTCAGACTAAAAGCCACAGACTTTCACTAGCTGTGTTTTATAATACCGTACAGTAGTACATACCACGAGCACTTTAAAAGGAAAACCTCCTGATTTCTACAGTCATGCTCCATTTTCTGATCACGTCTTACCATATAGGAGCACTTAGTAACTCTAAACTCCAGCAGCACTGCTGTGTCTGATCCACACGTACCAGCACAACACACACTAACACACTACCACCACGTCAGTGTCACTGCAGTGCTGAGAATGATCCACCACCCACATAATACCTGCTCTGTGGTCCTGTGGGGGTCCTGACCATTGAAGAACAGTGAAACAAAGTACACTTGAGGACTAAATTATTAGCCCCCTTATGAAATTTAATTTTTTTTCAAAAGTCTTTTTATAACAGAGCAAGGACTTTTCAACATAGCATTTCTAAACATCCTAGTTTTCTGTAGAAAGCATCATTTTTTTATTTGCATACTATAACAGAACTATTCCAAAAGCAACAAATATCACTGGGGTCAATATTATTAGCCCCCCTAAGAACTCCTTTTTTTAATTAAGCCATAGCACAAACCACTGCTGTGCAATGGTGTGCCTTAACTTTGTAATGACTAAAACTCCTTAGATCAAGTCACAGCTGAGGGTTATCTCCCAATTGACACACAGTATAAAAGCCTCAGTAAGCGTTTGAGCCGTCACTTGAGAAAGCATCATGCCCAAAACAAAAGAAATCAGTTTAGACTTGAGAAAAAGCATCACTGATGCTCACAAAGCAGGAGAAGCATATACAAAGTTACTACAGCGTTTCCAAGTGTCAAGAACTGCAGTGAGACGCATTATCAAGAAATTCAAAGAGAGCCACACAATACAGAACAAGCCCGGCAGAAGTAGGAAGCGCAAGATTTCAAAGACCCTGGAAAGAAAACTAGTGGGAGATGTGTCTAAAGACCCCAGACCAACTGCCAAGACGCCAGTGAATGACTTTTGCTAGAGCCCTGCACAGGAATGAGTTGCGAGGTTGCAGACCAAGAAAAACTCCACATCTGCAGAAAAGACACCTTCAAGCCAGACTGAAGTACACTACGGACAACCTGGAGAAAGATTCTCCATACTGGAAGCATGTCCTTTGGTCTTTGGCCATTGAGACATTGCTTATGTTTGGAAGAAAAAGGGAGAGGCTTATAACCCAAAGAACACCGTCCCCACAGTGAAACACGTTGGTGGGAGAATTGTGCTACGGGGATGCTTCAGTGCATCTGGACCTGGGAATCTCATCAAGGTGGAAGACATCATGAAGAAAGAAGGGTATGTGAAGATTCTGAAGGAAAACCTGACTTGAATCCCTTTGAAAATCTGTGGGGTGACCCGTAAGAAGGTGGTTCTGAATAGAGAGATTTCCCAGAGAGGAATGGGCTGGGACTCCTCAGGAGACGTGTCAGGGACTTGTTGAAAACTACAGCAAATGACGGCAGGCTGTTATCCGGCAAAAAGGATACACGACTGACTATTAGCATTAGGGGGGCTAATAATATTGACCGTGGCAGTTTTTGTTTTTTGTGAAATAATTTCATTTCTGTGGGCAAGGGAAAATAAAACTGGGATGTTTGAAAAAGCTGTGTTAAAAGTTCTTTGCTCTTTAACAGCACATGGGAAATACATTTAAACACCCACACCAGTATGGAGCCACCACCAGCCTGCACAGTGCCTTGTTTACAACTGGGGTCCATGGCTTCACGGACTCTGCGCCCCACACGAACCCTACCATCAGCCCCAAACAACTGGTACCATGACTCAGCGGACCATGCCACATGTTGCCAGTCCTCTAGGGTCCAGTTAGCAACCTCAGAAGCTCAGGTGACCTACTTTATTCGGTGTGGTGGAGTTAACAGAGGCACTCTGGTGGGTCTTCTGTTCCCATATTCCATGGACGCTAAAGAACGCTGCACTGACCTGCGGGATATGTGTGTTTTTGAGTGACGTCTGAGTGACGTCTGTTCACACTGACGATTCTAGCCAGATGGCAGCAGTCATCACCATTAAGCACCTGTGGGCGGCAACTGCGATGTCCACTGTGGCTGGCAATGCTTTCTATGATGCATTCCTGGTACACACATGACACCGCGGATCGAGGAATCTTAAATGCCTGCACAACATCGGAAATAGAATATCCCAGCCTGGAATGTCCCTTCCAAGCCGTCCCCTAAAGGGTATCGCTACTTCAATGTACATACTGCCATCCCATCACTGTATATTGTGTGTGTGTGTGTGTGTGTGGACTTCCAGACCTGGAGAAACTCATCCACACCTTTATGTCTAGCAGGATTGATCACTGTAACGGTCTCCTAACTGGACTTCCAGACCTGGAGAAACTCATCACCCCCATTCCTATATCCTTGCACTGGATACGAGTATGTTCCAGAATAGACATTAATGTTCTAATCCTGGTCTACAGTTGTCTAAATGGTGCAGGACCAGTGCATTTATCTGATATGCTGCAGTCATATGAGCCGAGCAGAACATTAGGAACTAGTCGGTTAGTCCTGCCTAAGGTAAAGACTAAACATGGAGGATCAGCATTTAGCTACTGTGCTGCTCTTAAATGGAGCCATAGGGCATTGGAAGAGCCTCAGTACTAGACACTTTTAAACCCAGACTGAATTCTGTTTCTAACTGAGCAGCTCGGTTTAAAACACTGCTCATAGATCTACTATGATATGCCAGATAATTGATAAGCTCAAGCAGCCTGGTATCTGTTGTGCAGTGTTGCTCACGTAGTCCCACAGCTGCAATGTAGCATTGCCCAAGAACGCAACCCAGGCAGCCTCATTGCCGCCACATAGAATTGAGCCAGCAGATGGCCAAGGCAGCCACATAGCCGTGTTGTAACACTAAAAAACTGCCAGTAGAAGCCTCATAGCTGTGCAGAGTCACTCAAGTGGCCAAACCAGTAAACCTATATGAGCCACGGACCAGTAAAGTTCAGAATTCACTTTAAAAAATTCAAACTTCTAAAAACGCTGAACTCACTGCCATAAATAGGAACTCGACCTCTTAGAAGAGTCAGACGTTGTGGCAGGAACATCATCAGTAAGCCACCACAGGAGCAACATAACAATGGTGTCACCCTCCAACCAATGGCCTCCCTCTACAACACAAAACATCTTCTGAGATTTGAGACGGAGGTCCACCTTGCAGCAGGACAATGACCTTAAACATACTGCCAAAGCTACACTGGAGAGGGTTAAAAGGAAACATTCTCGGAACTGCAGAGTTCAGACCACAATCCAGATGAGAATCTGTGGCATGACTTGAAGATTGCTGTGCACCAACACAACCGATCAAGGGCATATGTTTGGTCACCACATTGGTAGGGACACAACAACTGAATCGGCAGGTGTATGGAAACGTACGGTCATACGGGTCTACTGGCAGTGGCTAAAATCCCAGTCTACAGGGAATTCTCCTCGGAATTGTGCCAGGGAAGGCATCCACCAAATCTGGACCAACTGCACAATTCTTTGATGTAAGAGTGTCTGAACACTGATGTGGCCTACATCCAGAAACTTGTCCAGTCCATGCTCAATCCAATCATAGCTGTTATTGGTGCTCATGGAGGTGTTACACACTGTTAGGTACGTGTCAGACCAGGGTCCCGTTTACTTTAGAGGGAAATTTTAATTGTTGAGTGAATGGGATCTTATGAAGCCAACTTGTTCTGATGTTTCAGTTGGTTATGTTTGCTGAAAATCCGCTTTAATGCTGTTGCCTCGTTATAATTCCAAACCATAGTTCATAATTGTTTTTCATAGTGGACAAGCTGGTGAGGTCAGGTAGCAGGTTTTCCTTTTAAATCAGTGTGGCTAGTTAGTTTACTACCTATTACTTACACTCTGGGTAGTGAAACTGCTTCTGATGTCCTTCTCAATTTTGGTGGCATAATACAAAGTACCAAACATGTTGGCAACAAAAACGGCACCAAAGCTCTAGCCATGGAAAGCGTTAAGTTCCGGAAAAGCGTTAAGTGCCGCCCAAAATCCAGCAGCATCTACAGCAGTGTATGGGCTTTGGAGGAAACCCCGTCCTATTTCCAGCTAAGGGTCAAAGAGAGAAAGCTGGCCTCCTAACACCAAGGCTCACAGTGCTTCCCTGTAGCTGTACTTTACAGGCGAGAGTTGGGAGCATGAAATGATCCAGAGTCTCTTGGTCTGCTGAGCATTGAGAGTTCCTTTCACTGGAACTAAGGGGCCGAGCCCAACTCCTGAACTACAACCCCACACCATAATCCCCCCTCCACCAAACTTTACACTCGGCACAATGCAGTCAGACAAGTACCGTTCTCCTGGCAACCACCAAACCCAGACTCATCCATTGGATTGCCAGTCGGAGAAGTGTGATTGGTCACTCCAGAGAACACGTCTCCACTGCTCTGGAGTCCAGTGGCGGCGCTTTACACCACTGCAGTCTACGCTCTGCATTGTGCTTGGTGATGTAAGGCTTGGATGAAGCAGCTCGGCCATGGAAACCCATTCCATGAAGCTCTCTACACACTGTTCTTGAGCTGATCTGAAGGTCACATGAAGTTTGGAGGTCTGTAGTGATTGACTCTGCAGAAAGTTGGCGACCTCTGCGCACTATGCACCTCAGCATCCGCTGACCCCGCTCTGTCATTGTACGTGGTCAGAAGCTGTTAGAGCTGCTAGCTGCTAGTGACGCGCAGTGAATGCATTGTTAGCTTGGTGCTAACAGCTATTAGCATTATCATTAATCAATTTATTGTTATTATTATTATTCATTCATTCATTCATCATCTAAACCACTTATCCTTCTGGGTCATGGGAGGAGCTGGAGCCTATCCCAGCGCTTACTGGGCAGAAGGCAGGAAACACCCTGGACAGGTTGCCAGTTCATCACAGGGTGTCATGATCTTAGCAAATAAAATAAAGGTCATTTATAAAATGACATTTTTTACGTTAAACACTGCAGGGAGTATGAACGGCTCAGGCATGCACAGTAACTCTGCGACTGAGTTTCTGTCTTTGTCACGTCCTGTCTAGTCTGTCCCCCGTTTATCTACGTTTTCCCTGGTTTTCCGTTTCTGTCTTGTCACTTCCATGTTTCTTTTGTTGTCCCGTGCCATGTGCTTCTGTTTGTTTTTGTTATTGCTCCTCCTGTCTCCGCCCCCTTGTCAGGCCCCTCACCTGTCCCTAGTTTGTAGCTCCGCCCCTTCCCAGGTGTTCCTCGTTAGTCCTTGCTGTTTTATACTCCCTGTGGTTCCCTTTGTTCTGGCTTGGTGTTTTGTCTGTTAGTGGTTTCTGTGACCCTGTTCCTCTGTAGTGTTTTGTTTTTTAGTTTTTCTAGTGTCTTTGGTTTTTGTTTTTTATCCCTTTAGTTTGTCATTAAACACTTGCACTTGCATCCTGTCTCCTCGTCGTGTCCTAATGTTACAGACTTCCTGAGGCAGATCCCAACTGATGCAGCTCCCCAAAGATTACACTTCTAAGAGGCAGAGGTGACTTTTTTGGGGGTTGACGGTGAGTTTGGTGTTTTTAGGACTTTATGAAAGTGAAACAGGAACTTGACTGCTCTGTAGCTTCAGAGGTTTCTTGGTCTGGCCACTTGAGTGCTGCATCACAGCTACGATGCCCTTACCGCCCATTTCTTGAGGTCACAACACAGCCATGTGGTTGTCTAGGCTAGCTGCTTGCTCAGTGCCTTCTTGGGTAATGCAACACCACAGCCATGGGATTGCACAAGCAGTGCTACACAACAGATACCAGGCTGCTTGGGCTGCCTGCCTAAGCAATGCTATTAATAAGCTCACCAGTCAAAAAATGAGTCCCCTGTGACTGAAACGTACCTAATACTACCTAACACCTCCACGAGCACCAATAACAGCTGTGACTGGATTTGGCATGAACTGGCCAAGTTTCTGGATGTAGGTCACATCAATGTTCAGACACTCTCTCACACTCTCAAAGAATTGGTCAGCTGGTCCAGATTTGGTGGATGCCTTCCCTGGAGTTTCACTGGTTGTTCCAGGTAGTCCCCACAGATTTTCCGGAGGATTCAAATCTAGGGATGTTGCGGGCCAGTCCAGATGTGTGAATGCTCCTGAATGTTCATCATACCAATCAGTTACATTTGTAGCCCTGTGACTGCCAGAACTGTCATCTTGGAATACAGGGATAGGGATGTTGTGTTCCTCGGTAAGATGATGAGCTAAAGGTGAAACCTGGTTGTCCAGCAGCTCAGTGTAGGCACTATGGTTCAGACTTACTGTCGATTTAACCAAAGAACCCATTTCCACCTAATTAAAACGCCCCCAGAACATCACAGAGTTATACAGTAGTTATTGATACAACATGTTCAGTTCTAACTGAGCTCCAGGAGATCCACTGAGTTCAGTTTCAACTGAAATCTACTGCATCAACAGTCTTCACCTTTAAAGAAGTGATCTACATGGCTACCCTTTATGGTTAGCTGAACTTCTAACAGTCAATTATAGAGATCCTTCTCCCCGAGTTCTGACTGCCTTCACCTAAGCTCAATTTTCCTTGTATGTGCAGTAACTGCCCCCAAAATCAATCAACTGTCAGGAATGAGACTTGGTGGGTAGGTTTGGCACCATGAGACATGCAAATGATTCAACTTTCACGCTCGGCTATGCATGTGAAGTAAACATAGACGCACCTATTCGCTGTTTCTGCCTGACCCAACAGCCACGATTGGGGACATACAGTGAGCAGTGATGCCCTCCTGTTGGTCCTCACCAACCTGGGATCACTGGCTCTGCATGGAAGTGGTTCAAGTCCTATCTGGAGGGGTGCTCTTACCAGGTAACAGGGAGAGGGTCCGTATCTGCTAAATGCAGTCTCTCCACCGGTGTCCCTCAAGGCTCCACGCTGGGTCCTCTTCTATTTTCCCTCTGTACCCATTCTCTTGGTGATGTAATTACTGCTAATGGAGCCTTCTCCAACTATGATGCTCATGACAGTTAACTAATGCTTTCTGTTCCATCTCTTCATAATCATATTTTCTGGAATTTATACAATTATAAGTCAAAATCTAGAGAAAAGAATTTAACCTAAGGGCCCCCCAATGAAAGCATAAATGTTTTTTTTCCCGTACATTGCAGAAACACATAGTTGTATTGTGGCCCTCAATTACGATGGCTTAATTTGCATATACGTTCTTGGGAGATACGTTGCTGAATTGGCCACAACATCAGAGCAAAATGCAAGTAGTCTGTCAGCAATTGGTGCCCTGTTTAGTAAAACCTACCTCTGCATGTCTGTTCCAAGACTGCAGTCAAAATAATGAGCCTTACTGGTGTAAAAACCTTCAGTCTGACGGAGAGAACAATGTGCTAAATGCAGTACATGTAAAACAGAGGCAAAACAACTAAACTAACAAGTAGTTTGGGTTGCAACCATGCTAGCTAGTGCACTGACTTACTCTTAGCACCACCAACCTCCACTCCAAGTTAGCGCACAACTTCTCTCCTTATGAAGTCTATATAAATGAAAGCTTTAGCGCAAGTTCTGCCAGGAAGACTCCAACGCTACGTCACTCATTTATTTTTTACTCTGGTGTTCCGCAGTCTGCCACCTGCACCACCGCAGTCCTCCTTCTACCCCCGAAACCAACAGTTTTGCCCAATCCTGTTGTCCAGGGTGTAGGTTCTGCTCCTGCTGGTCTGGCAGGATTTGCAAGGGGGAGCCAAATGCTACAACCTACACCAAAGACTTTTTATTTATTAAGACTTGTTATACATCAAACTGTACACCTCATTAAGGATGCAGACATTGCTTTCCATCAGTTTTGCTCTGGAGTCTTTCTGGCTGAACATTGTTTCACCAAGTGGGGCTGTGTGTTGGGGGAGCTGTGGGTGTATGTGTGCTGGCTGGTGTTGGAAGGAATAACAGCTGTTTTAGATTTTGTAAATGCTGGAAGTTTATTAGATTTTTAGGCAGTCAAAAACAGTAATGTTTCACAGACTAACTTGCTTTTTAACGTTTGTGAAAACCCTGATTTTCCATAGAGCGACTCCAACAGTAGAAAAATTGAACCATTGCCTTTGTTTGTATTCCCATGAAATCTGTATAATGCTACTAAAACCACTACTAACTAAAATAAATCATCTTAATAATAATAATAAACCTCAAATTTAGTGAAGAAAACAGTTCTGACAGGTGTTGTGATAGAAACAAGTGGTGTTAAGTCTTTCTGCACTCTGAAGAAGGAAAACCCAGATATTCCGAGTTTTCTGGATGATTCAGACTCAGACAGAGGCCGTATCTTCATGCAAAATAGGTTTGGGGTTTAAGAGTCAATTCAATGAAATGATTTATTGTAGGGGTTTAGTGAAGGTGAGCCATTTTTAACAAGAGCTTACCGCTGCAGAAGGGTTACACATGGGTTAAGGGGTTTAGATAATGCTAAATGCTAAGAACAGAAAAAAGGAAGTACAGGTAATTCAGGCTTTTTCTTTTTTTTTTTTTCTTTTTTTTTTGCTGCATTGCTAAATAAATTCAGATGTCTTCAGGCTGGAAGCACCTCTGTGGAAGTGGAGGCACCTCTGTGGGATTCCTCTCTCTCTCTCCAGTCTAGTAAAACAACAATTATTAGAACTCACTCACATGAACCGCTGCACCCTGAACATTTCACTACACACATAGTGAAAAGAATAGTTGCAGAAATAGCTGCACCCAGAAGGAATCAACCCACAGGAATGAAACTTGGTGGCTAGGTTTGACATTGTGAGACATGNATCTTCATGCAAAATAGGTTTGGGGTTTAAGAGTCAATTCAATGAAATGATTTATTGTAGGGGTTTAGTGAAGGTGAGCCATTTTTAACAAGAGCTTACTGCTGCAGAAGGGTTACACATGGGTTAAGGGGTTTAGATAATGCTAAATGCTAAGAACAGAAAAAAGGAAGTACAGGTAATTCAGGCTTTTTCTTTTTTTTTTTTCTTTTTTTTTGCTGCATTGCTAAATAAATTCAGATGTCTTCAGGCTGGAAGCACCTCTGTGGAAGTGGAGGCACCTCTGTGGGATTCCTCTCTCTCTCTCCAATCTAGTAAAACAACAATTATTAGAACTCACTCACATGAACCGCTGCACCCTGAACGTTTCACTACACACATAGTCAAAAGAATAGTTGCAGAAATAGCTGCACCCAGAAGGAATCAACCCACAGGAATGAAACTTGGTGGCTAGGTTAGACATCGTGAGACATGGGTATGACTCGAGTCTCACGTTGGGCCGCACATGTGATGTAAGCAAGGACGAGCCTTATTGCTGAACCTGACTGACCCAACAGCCACGATTGATGTCCTCCATGAGTCATCCTGTTAGTGCCAGTACCATTGGCCACGCAGGACTACATGTACACAGACCGTTGCGATGACTGTCCTTAATACCACGTCACCGTCACCAAAGACTGCAATGGTGTCGTGCCAGACTGTCATGGTCTGACTCAGGATGGCAGCAGGTCATCTTCAGTGAC
>JAVGWN010000224.1:0-15654 GCA_034552555.1 Semaprochilodus insignis | reverse complement strand
TGGGTCAGAGTTTGGGGATCTGTCCTGAGTGAGTACTTGCAGTTTGGTGGCTGTAGGTTAAAGGAGACAGTAGGGTTTGAATAAGGGTGAAAATGAATGGGGGTCTATGGGATGAACGAGGGATGAGTAAACAACAAACAGAGGAGAGTAGGTCAGTATGGCTGTGGGTCAGAGTTTGGGGATCTGTCCTGAGTGAGTACTTGCAGTTTGGCAGCTGTAGGTCAAAAGAAACAGTAGGGTTTGAATGGGAGTGAAAATGAATGGGAACCTATGGGAGGAAAGAGTGATTGGAGGGAGGGGGTGCAAGACAAACAGACGAGTGCGGGTCAGACCAACATTGAATTTGTGCTTGGGGGTCTGTCCTGAGATGGCGCATGTGAATGGTCTTAATAGCAACAGTACAGTAGATGGGCATGTGCTTTTCCACCCCATTCAATCTTAATGGGAATTCTGGGGGGAAAAAAAAAAATTAAATGTAAGCTTTTTCCGTAAACTGTAAGTTGGATCCAGAAGCTATTCCCACACTATTCCTGATCAGACCGAACATGAGCTGGAATGGTGTTTATCTGGAAAACCGCAAGCGTAATTGGTCAAAAAAGAGCAAGATGATTCTGTCAGATAACAATAGTATTACATAATCACTAATAAGCTGCTTATGGAGTACTGAGCAAACGAGCTTTGACGTTGTGCTACAGCAGCTTATTAACTTGTGCCATGCTAAAACTAATGCTGTCTTCACTATTGCTATCGGAATTATGGGAAATAAGGCTTTCCGATTTGGAAGTTGCACATGAACACACCCCAAAAGACCTAATTGATAGTGTGGAATTCTGAGATCATTTTGATTCCCTATTCAAACGATCCTTAACGTAACGGTAGTGGTTCAGAAATTCACAAGTGGGATGCAGGGTCTTCTGGCTAGCACATGAAGACTGAGTAAAACCAGGCAGTGATGTAAACAGTCTCTTTGCCGTCTATTTTACGATGGTACCAGCATCACAGTTTACATGGTGATAATGAATGTACCTCGCCTTCCTACTCAAGAGTTAAGTTGGTGTATACAGACTTTGGTACCTCATGTGGCGCCGTTGGTGCCTCAGTTTTGCTAGCCCGATGGGGAAGTGGTTCTGTTTGTGTGTATTTAAGAGCAGGCTGAAGTTGCACCGTGTATACCTGGCCAGACTGCCGCGGTCTACATCAGTTACTCTTGGTTGAGCTGTTCCTCTTTCTCTGCCAGCTTGTGGTGTTTATTTGTTAGCACGTCAGCACTATTCGACTTATGTCTTGTGGTACCTGGGGCCTGAGGTGGGTGAACCAGGTCCAAAGGGGTTAAAACCCTCACCAGGAGGATGTTGGGTTCTAACTACTTGGGTTACCCAAATCTTATCTGACTGGTCCTTTTATTAGTGGCCTC
Organism: Semaprochilodus insignis; assembly: GCA_034552555.1. NCBI lineage: Eukaryota > Metazoa > Chordata > Actinopteri > Characiformes > Prochilodontidae > Semaprochilodus > Semaprochilodus insignis. Next base: position 14,240 of record JAVGWN010000224.1, on the reverse strand, counting down.
CAAGCTTGTTTGAAAGGTGGGATCTAATGGTGTCGTCTGTGATGTCCTGTATGTTCTGTATTGGTACTCGATATTGTGATCTAGAGCTTTAGAGTTTAAGGCTGGAGGAAATGGCAGTTACGTGAACAATGTAGTAAGAACAACTGGTCCCTGTAGATAGGTGGCGTTGGGGCCGCCATGTTTGCTAATGCTACATGCTAGATGTCTTAGCATGGAGTTGTAGAGGTTCCTAATGGTGTCCTGTGATAATCGATCCCAGGCAGTATGAATATCCTCACACAGTTCCTGCAGATTGTGCAGTAGGGGTGGAGGTGGAACGACACCAGGCCTTCTGGACGTGTGATGCGTGACAACAAACTGTTTGTCTTGGCACTGACCACGGTTGCCTCCACACAAGGATTCGTTGGTCATCTCCACCAAGACAAAAGAAAGGTGTAAGAAGAGACGAAGTGGCATAAATCGTAATGGTTTCATGGATTGCTTAATTGAATTATAGCTCACAGATTACAGGGGTGTAAAATATCAAGACTCTTGATTAACATGATTAATTGTTGATCCAGTGTTGCAGACAAGTGTAAGGGTGCAACGCTAATGTTAGCATTAGCAAACCAGCATATGATGGTGGGTTGTGAGACTATGGCGGTTTTCCCTGCATAACTCTGTATCGTGATACGTACTGCTTGCCAAGTTCTAGCTAATACACAGCACGTATGGTTTTCAACACTGAACATGAACAACTCAACAAACTAGGAAGCACGTTTGACTGCATGAAGCTACCATATCTATATTAGTAGCTACACCCCTAAAAATGGTTCTTCCGGGGTTCTTTACTACAGGGAATGGCTCTATTTAGAACCTTGAGTTCTGCATAAAAGCGTTAGAAGGCTTAAATGCTCCGCCGTCAACAAACCTGAGTGAGCACATAAGAGCAGCGGGACGACCAGTCTTGACTTCCCTGTCCTGATTTCACTTCCCAAGGACCCCTAGGCAGAGTTGTCAAGTTGGCACATTTTCACACAAACGATTACAGTTCACTGGACAACCTTCACTGATGAACCCTTTTGTCTTCCTCAGCTCCAGTTGAATAATGGGATATCACAGTGTGTTGTGATCATATATATCAGGATGGCTCCTGATTCAGTAGTAGGTCTTCCAGGGAATTTTCCACATAACGCTTGATGAATACTGTGTATTCGGACACACTAGCCTTTCTCGCCTGGCGCTTTTGCATACTGTGTAGAATAGAAGTAGGTGAATATGGACGCAGCCCCAGTTTAGAGGATGTCTGGAAGCGTGGGGTTGAGCCTCTGACGTTACAGTGAAGGCTCTGTTCTGGGTGTAGCTCTCTGTCGTTGCTGAGCTGCTGTCCTGCTTGGTTTTCCTGAAGTTTTTCTCCCTGATTGTTCCTGATTCCCTTCTTTCTGTCGGCGCCACCGTAAGGTGAACTCACGCCGCTGATCGGTGAGGAACTCTGAAGTGTAAATGGAACGATTATATAGGGATGCACAGAGTGAATTTTTTTTGGCCAAAGCCGAAACCGAACATGGTTTTTACCGATCACAGTGTTTCTTTAATTTGGCCACTTTTCCACCATTGCATGAATTAAATAGGCTAAATCCCAGATAGCAAGCGGATGTGGGCCACATCTGGCAAAGATATGGCACTGCTGGCCCTCTGTCGGCACCGGCAGTCTGCTTTGAGCCAAAGGTGGCCCACATATTTGCAATATGGATTTGGCCCACCTGTCCCAAAACAGACCTGGTCCACTTCTATCACAGATACAGCAGAGTTGACTACTTCTGTCTGAGGCATGGACCTAATCTGGCATGTATGTGCCCCACGTCTTGGTACCAAGGGCAGTCCACCTAAGTGCCGTCAACCCATCTGGCAAGTGGGCCAGAGGAAAATGAGGACTGTGGGCCAGATTTGGGCTCGAGTGCTTGAACCTGAGTAACTCTCTGGTTCCTGTCTACATACAGGAGCTAGAAAAAGGTAACAGCGCCATTAAAAAGTCATCATTTGGTATGAATTATCCAGCCTTTTCACTTATTCCGAACCGAATATTTTTTTTCGGAACATTCGGTTCATCCCTACTGGGATGCTCAAAAATTAAGATTTAAATTTTTATATTACAGTTATACACTATCTGTCAAGCTGAAATTGTCATGCTGCCTTGGCGCCAGCATTTCAAACTGCTCAGGAGAAATTTCGTACGTACTACTTTGAGGACCCCTCGGATCAAGTATCATGAATCTTCGTACTAGTGCGTAGCAGCAGCACTGTAGTCACAGTTTCTAGCATAAAATGCTTTTTTTTACCATTGCTATTTTGACGTTTGGCCAGCTACCAAAAGCCTTGTAAAACCAACGAAACCTTTGTGACGACTGCAGATGTGTGGAAGATGACCTGCTGCCATTCTGAGTCACTCTGGCACGACACCATTGCAGTCTTTGGTGATGTTGACGTGGGCAGTCGTCGTAATGTTCTGCGTGCATGTAGTCCTGTGTGGTACCGTGATAAAGCCCATCCTTTCTTGCGTCACGTGCACGGCCGAGTGTGAAACTTAAATCATCCACATGTCTCATGACGTCAAACCTACCCACCAAGTTTCATTCCTGTCGGTTGATTCCTTCTGGGCGCAGCTGTTATTTTGGTGATGAGCCCTGTGCTAATCTATAGCTGTTATGAATTGGTGTAGTCTGTGTTGAGTCATTTATGGTGGAGATTTTTCCAGGATGGGAAAATTTTTTGCTCTAGAACCTGAGGTGTTTCAGGATGGATGTTTCAAAGGCTCAGGGTGTTGCTGTTGATACCCATCCCTCTCAGTCCCAGTCCTCAGTCCCAACCCTTCTTGCACCTGTTATTGAAATGAGTCCCTCGTTCTGGTTTGGTTGCAGTCACGTGCCGTTGGGCTGAAGTAAGCAAACTTATTTTCCTTGGTAGTCGAGGGTGACTGTGGCTTTGCTGCGCACACATGCTCACTCTCTGTACCAGGTGTGAACATGTCCTACCTCTTCAGGTTAGGAAGTGACTCTAGATTTACTGCAGTGGGCCTATTGAGGTTCAGCGTGAAGGTGAATTGACATGTCGATCACTGAATTGACATGCATGTGTATTTTTAGGCCGCTTTTAAATGTGTGTATTTTGTGTCATGCGAAGTGTGGTGTTAATGTGGCAGTGCATTTGTAGTTGGATTCAGGTCCAGAAAATTCTATTACAGGCCCAACCAGTACGGCAGAACCGCACATAAAGGCCAGCCATGTTTGTTTCAAGGACGTTTGGGGTAGTTGACATTATTCCAAAGCCTGCTGAGGCTGTGTTTGCATTACAGTGCTCAAGTGGCCCAAATCTACTGAGTGTGTTTTTATTTATTTATTCTTTTATTTTTAAGGGCAAATGACGAGCAGTGGTCTCTCGATCACCTCCCGCTGTCTAGTCTGATGAGTCCCAGGTTGTCCACTTTGGGTTTGAGGATTTGGGGTTCACCTTATTGCACATGGGGTGCCTACTTTTGTACTCCTCGTGGAGCTGCCTGACTATGCCAGTTGTTTGTGCATGGGTAAGACGTATGAGTGCCTGAATATAGCTGCTGTTTCATTTAAGGTGAAACAGGAAGCACAGTAGCAACAGTTTAGCACAGTAGAAATATTTCAGATTTACTTGTTAAAAAATGGTTCTTGTGGAAAACTGATGGGACGTCCTAGAACAGGACGCGGCAACATGGTACAAAATCTCAATTTGTGCTAATGTCCTAGCATAGGCTAAAAAATGTAGTACAATTATCTACGTATACAACAATCTACACTCATCATCAAAAGAATATCTGCACCCAGAAGGAAGTGTGGGATTGCAGTGCTATTGGGAAGGAAAATGAAAGATACCAGGAACAATAAATGATAATAAATGATGATAAATGACACCAGGCCTTCTGGATGTGTGACGCGTGGCGACAAACCGTTCAGCTTTTCGCTGACCACGGTACCTCCACACACGGATTCGTTGGTCATCTCCACCAGGACAAAAGCGGGACTCGTCACATACTTCGCTTGCTAAGGATGCTACCTACAAACAGTACAAGTCAGAATGGACAACAGGCAACAGGGTGACTTAATTTAGTCGGTCAGGTACGGTAATGAGGCCCGTCCTTGCTTAGCCTATGTCAAGGTACCTTTTAGGTTCCCACATAAAAATATGGTGTAACTAGAAGTCTTTGTCCACCCACTGAGCGACCAGGCTCGATGTTGAGACTAAGCGTGCGTGAGACGTCCAAACGTCGGTTGTCAAGTTACCAGCTGCTCTGGAATGGGCATGTATTAGTTCTCTCTGTGGTGTGACGCGATTAAACAATTCTGGTTCTGCGTACTTCCAGTACTTGGTGCCTGGTATCTGAAACCTCTGTCCTCTACGTCTGGTCCTCCAGTGCTGAGAGTTCTGTTGCTGTCTTTGTGGTCGTGCTGGTCTGTTCATGGCTGAAGGAGGAGGCTGCTCAGTTGTGGCTCTACATGCTCTTGCTAATTTTAGCTATAGCCTCTTTGCCTTTGTTAGCGTCTTCAAATTGTATGTGTACAGCACAGTGATGGTGTTTAAGTGTCTTTATTAAATTAGTGGTTCTGGATGATTTGGGTTGTTGCACAAGCTTGTTTTTGAGTGTTTGTACTGCTGTTGCGCAACGTGAACCATTTGAAGCACATGACTGTAAATTTCACCAGCTCAGAATTGGATAGGTAACACTGATCGCTAACACTGATTGTGTGGTATAGTGAAGCCTTCTTTAAGTTCAGGGAGAGCAGCATGAGGTTGACTGTCAAGCAAGCTAGATGCTACTTGGTGCTCTGTTAGCGTTGTCCTTCGTATGTGTGAGACGAGGCTGGAGCAGAGACGGTCTCCAGTTTGTGCCGAAGCTGTTTCCTCCTTGAAGAGTGCTGAACACTCCAACATTCAAACATGCAGTGTGAGCTGTCAGTCAACAACAAGATTTCTAAACTTGCACAGTGTATGCCTGGCTTTATAGGCTGTGACCTTTGGCAAAAGTCAGTGCTGCAACTGAGCCAACATCGTGATGCCATGAGACCCCAATGCATCCATGGTCCCAAAACATGTAGCCCACAATTTCTCATGGATATCCCCAGATATCCTGTTCTCGTTACAAGCTCACGTCAGGCCGTGCAAGACTGAACGTTAACGTGCGGGGTTCGTTAATTCATGAATAACATTGCAGCTATCCTTGTAATGGTACACGTATCGCCGCAAGGTTGTCCAAGATTTGGTGCCATGTTGACATACTAAAGACGGCCCTGCTTTCATACTTTGTCCTAGTTTGTGCCTGTATTTGGCTATATGACCACAACAACAGCAGTCAGATGGACGTTCCACTGAGCGGTCACCCTGTACTAGTAATAGGCAACATTGGCTTCAAGGCAAGACACTACAGGTGAATAGGGTAAATACTTTAGCTACTGGAGATCACCATGAAACCTCTCCTGTTGATTACTTGCATCAAGACAATAATTATTATTTTTTTTTGTATTACAAGTTTTCTGAAATTTAATGTTTAAATACGCAAATGAATTTGCATACAATTTTAAGGGCAGAAATCCGAGCAGTGGATAAAGTCTGGTTCAAAATTCCTGTCTCAGTTTGCTGACCTATTAGAATCAAAGGTTTTTAAAGAGGCTGGAATTTTGAATTTGTCTTTTTATCACGTTGTAAATCAGGGAATGCTGTCAACAACCAGTATAAACCAATTTTCAGCAATTTTTTTGGAATAAGACGTTCTATAACTCGGGCTGTGACTGATGCATGATCAGTCTCCTCTGTAAAAGCCTTCGGGATATAGATATGGATACAGCTGGGAAGTCTGGTGTATGCAAGTGCCACTGAAGTGGAGATTTCTGGCTCAGAGTGTGAGGGGAAACCTCAATTTGAAAAAATGGCCTTTAGATATCACCACTGTTCAAAGATTGCAATTTTTGTCGATTTTTACTTTTCTGCATCATTTGATCACATCAGCTGCTGTTTACACTGTGTGAACATTTCATGATGAATGGACCAACAGAAATGGTCCAAATCTGCTTGGTAAGACGTCTGGTTCCATTGACTTACATTAGAACTAAATTAGGTTTTTGGCCTCTCCTGTAAATTAACCATTTTGCAGATACTTGTTTTTCTTTGGACAGTGATGATGTGTATTTATTACACTATTTACGCAGGGAGTATACAGCCAGTTAGGTTTCGTGGTTAGGTTTAAGTCCCCCTTTGGCTTCCACGATTGGTTTGCTGATACAAAGGAAGTGACTATATTTGGATCTGATAACGCTGCACTGTGCAGGAGAGCGAGAGCTCTAAGAATTGTGTAGTAGATGTCTACTGTGGCTTTGTAGGAGATCTCACTGCTACTGTGAATTACCAGAGATGTTATAACTGAGGAGATGGGCTGCCGGTTAAGATAAAGGAATAGGAAAAGTCAGAACCCCCGACAGAGATGGAGGCGAGTCTTGCATGGCTATAAGGCACCGCCTGGCTGCAGTTCAAAGATGGTCGGCAAGTGAACAGAGTTAGAAGGACTTTGAAATTACTCAGAGTTGTTTTCCAGCCATAAAAGTTACGTCTAGGTTGAGTGACAGCCTCCGTTCTGTGCGTGTGTGCGTGTGTGCGTGTGAGCGAGCGAGCAAGCACATGTGCGTGTGTGTACACCCTCATGTAACCAGACATTCCAGGTAAATGACCTTGAGCTCTTGAGTAGAATTCAGTACAAGGGGTATCAACCCCAAGGGTTATAAATCTCTGACCTCACAGGTTTGATTTAGTCATTCATTGCATCATAAAGTATCAAGTTTCAGTTTTTTATCTCATTAGTTTTGAATAAAATGACCCTGAATACCCAGAAATGACTTGGAGGATAGCAGAATAGAGATGTGGGTGTTTTAGTTGTAGGGGGTTAAAAGGGGTGTGTGTGTGTGTGTGTGTGTGTGTGTGTGTGTGTGTGTGTGTGTGTGTGTGTCTTCCTTAGGCAAGTAAATGTAAAGAGTCCTCAAAGGCTCATTGTGCTATATGGCTGATTTTGATTTGGTGGAAATGTCTAATTGTGTCTAATTTCTTTGTCAGTCAATGCTGGAGGCTGTGTGGGGAGCAGGAGGTGGGCTACTGTCATATTGGGAACGTTCGATATTGGAATTACCTGATGCCGTTGTTTGCTTAAGGATATAAAAAAAATCTACATTAAGTTATATACTGTATGTGTATGTGTTCAGTATGTGTTCACATATATACAGTATACTGTGGTGTATAATTTAATGTGGGATATTTATTTCCTTATATAACACACACGTTCTGTGTGTACATGTACAGTAAATGACACACACACACACGCACACATACGCACGCACGCACGCACAGACAGATAAGGTAATTCCAATTTCAATATCGAGCATTCCCAATATGACAGTCGCCCACCTCCTGCTCCTTACACAGCCTCCAGCATTGACTGATTCAGTGGTGAATAAAAGTATTCCTAAGTAATGAACCAGTGATTTGTAACAAGGTGCATGATGGGGGTGGGTGGGGAGGGGAGGGGGGTTTCGTCTGAAGAACTCCTGTGGAACCCGATCTGAAACCTACCTTGTTTTTTCCTCCAGGCTTTGCAGTGACGCAAATCGTATTTAAGTGTTTTTGTTCTTGTGGCTCGGTAATGCAGCATCTATCAGTTTTAATGAAAAAAAAACTGAACATCTTACACGGCGCTCCCCAAACCCCAGGGCCTTGTGGTTGCAAGGTGGTTCTCCAGAAAGGTACCAAAAGGGCCTTTTTCTGTTTTGGGGAATGAATGAATGGATGTTCCATACTATCTCCCACACCAGTGAGATCCCCTCTGTCATTATAATGTAAAACTGAGTGACTGTGTAAGAGAAAGTGCACTCATGCAAAGTGCACTAATTGCTGCGAGAGCCAGCTGTAGTTGGGTAGTGGCGATGAGCCAAGAAACTAAATTGACAGCTCACTTATACCTCATGAAAACTGTGGAAAACATGCCCTGGATTATTAGGAAATGTCTGCTGTCTGAAGAAGATCATTCTTTTCCCTCATAAGAGAGCATATTTCTGCCTATTAGTGTAATTCAGCTTGAATGACTGATTTAATAATGCTGCACTGCTTTATTTTAGTCATATTTCAGATTGAAAGTGGTATCGTTTAGAACTGGACCCCAGTATTCTACCATACAGATGTTGATTCGTTAGGGGGGCATACAGTTCTTAACTTTGGCATTCATGTGGTGTTTTACTGTTGTGTGTTTTTGTGTTGGGTCATGGGGCTTACCTGACTAACCCAACAGCCACATTAGTGCCAGCACCATTGGCAGACAGCTCACTCGTCCAGAAGGCCTGGTGTCACTCCACCTCCACCCCTACCGCACCATCTGCAGGAACTGTGTGAGGGCAGATTCGGTTCTCGGTCTGGGTGACTATGCGGTGCTTCACCAATAAGAGTCCTTGGGCAAGACTCCTAACACTACATTGGCCTACATGTAATGTGATTAACCTTGTAAGTCGTTCTGGACTAAATTGTCAGCCAAATGTAGTTGTTTAGTTGAATTACCACCTTGCATGCACATACAACACCTCCACATACCATTGGGACCCTGACCAAGCAACCAACTGCACTGACTGAAAGAATCAACTCTCTGCCTTAAGAGCTGGACTCTATAACAATATACCCTCACTGAGCACTTTATTAGGCACACCTCCTTGTATCTACACTCACTGTCCAGTGTATCAGCTCCACTGACCATATAGGACACTTTGTAGTTGTACAGTTCCAGACTGTAGTCCATCTGTTTCTCTGTATACGGTAGTACCCTGTTCTTCAATGGTCAGGACCCCCACAGGACCACCACAGAGCAGGTATTATGTGGGTGGTGGATCATTCTCAGCACTGCAGTTACACTGACATGGTGGTGGTGTGAGTGGATCAGACACAGCAGTGCTGGACACCTCTGTGTCACTGCTGGAGTGAGAATCATCCACCAACCAAAACTATCCAGACAGCGGCGTCCTGTGGGCGGCGTCCTGTGGGCGGCGTCCTGTGACAACTGATGAAGGACTAGAGGATGACCAGCACTGCACTGTCCAGCAGCAGATGAGCTATCGTCACTTACTATACATCTGCAAGCTAGGAGTGTCTAATGGAGTGGACAGTGAGTGGACACAGTGTTTAAACAACCGTCTTGTCATGTTTTCGCTTTGTGACATGCCTCTGACTGGATATTAAAGTTGGCGTCTCCTGATGGTCTTAATACCCCTGAATACAGATGCTACTTGGTTTGTACTTGCACCACTGTGTACTGTCGATGTATCAGAGAGTGATCTGGAAAGAAATGAAAGAGGGGACATGGTGCCCGAGGCTGGCAGAGTGCTGGTATTAATTGGGATGTGTGTGTGTGTGTGTGTGTGTGTGTGTGTGTGTGTGAGTACATAGCCACGCAGGACTAAACCAAGTGTATTTTCAGTTGGTGGGAGTATACTGAGAGAAGACGTTCCTGTTTCTGAGCTTGTGTGTCTGTAAGCTGCTGTGCTGTAGTGGAGAAGCTGGCTTGACTGTTTCTGTGTGATGGTTTTAGGCACAGTCTATAGCAGTTGTTGTATACAGGTTCTGTATGTGCTGACTGGGTGAAAAGGGGTCGTGGGATTTACAGCTTTCTATGTGTATTTAATAATTTGATGATAATTTTATTGTGTGTGTGTGTGTGTGTGTGTGTGTGTGTGTGTGTGTGTGTGTGTGCGTGCGTGCTCGCTCCTGTACAAAAACCTTGTATGTCCTTGTTTCCACTAAATAAGCCACTTTGTTCTGAGCTCCATCAATCTAGCAGAAATTGCTACATGTTAAGTGGCTGTACTAACTAGGAGAGAGGCTCTGGTTAGCATTAGTTCAGTTAGCATGCTCCAAGCTGTCCCCACAAAGCAGGATTGCTCAATTAGCCAGATAAACCCAAAGATCAGGACTGTCCAGTAGGAAAGTAATTCAGCTCTCTTCCTATTGGACAAGCTTGACTATGGGTTCCAGTTGTCTGACTATGAAGTTGACCGGCTGGTGCTGGAGTGACAGAAAGCTGTAATTAAATAAACCTGATTCGCGGTGTTTGGATCGCTAGCCTCATGGCTAAGCCAATGCTAACCTGATCTGGTGACCTACAAAAGTAAACACCTCAGTGCGTGTTAGAATCGATCTTGGAGAGAGATGATGTTGTTGTTGTTGTTGTTGTTGTTACTATTATTTGAGGGTTTAAGGATCAATATGTAAGAATGTTGTGTCAGATCCATACTCCAAACCGTCCCTTTATTCTACAGGAGTCTCTTTAAGCAGTTAGGTTGTCGTCGTCGTCAGTCCCCCAAGTGCTGCATCAACAACCGACGTCTTCAGTTCACTGCCTTAAATTAAACCATCGCTGGCTGTGTCTGGAACTGAAGGCAGCTGTCTTGATGCCTTGCTGCCTATGCTGTCTCATAGATTGGTGCCTTAAGGGTCCGAGTGTCCACTACGTCAGTGCTCACGTTTCCTGTTAGTTATTTCCAAACTACATTGGCACTGACACAGAGCATCATGGGGTATTCTTTGTGAGGCAGTGAAGGATACGTCCGTGTTGCTTCCATAAAATGAAACGGAGGACTGAACAGAGGAATCTCAGCAGGCAGCGTAGTTTTGGACATAACTGGATCCCTTGCTGCCTCAGAATACTGTGTTTTAACTTGTTGTTGGTGTTGTTGGTATCAGCACCGGCCCTTGTTCTGGCAGAGTTTGAGCTCAAGGGTAGTTTTGACTGTAACCTTGTGCTAGCTAGAATACGTACTCTGACTGAACACAAAGCACTTTTACTCTCTGTGTGCCTGGTGATGGACTGGAGGCCTGTCCAGGGTGTTTCCTGTCCTCCGTCATTTGAGAGCTGGAATGGGCTCCAGTACCCCCTCCCACACCCAGTAGAAGTGCGTGCACGCGTGTGTGTGCTCTGTTTCTGTTCAATCTAAATAGGTAGTACTGGTTAAACACTGTTATGATGTCCAACCGTTCAGCAGGTGCTGTTCAGCAGATGCAGTTTTAGGTAGACGGCTAACTACGCTACCTGTTGTGTATCACCGCTATGTGATTTATAAGCTCATTAGTGTTCACTCATTAGGTATTGGTGGCTTCTCAGTCTGCCTGAACACGTAGCGGCTGTTTGGTTAATGATCAGTGGTGTGATGTGTTGAGGGGGAATACAGGTGATGCGTCGAAGGGGGGTACAGGTGATGCGTCGATGGGGAATACTGGTGATGCGTCGAGGAGGAGTNAAGGGGGGTACAGGTGATGCGTCGATGGGGAATACTGGTGATGCGTCGAGGAGGAGTACAGGTGATGCATTGAGGGGGAATACAGGTGATGCATTGAAGTGGGAGTTCAGGTGATGCGCCGAGGGGGAGTACAGGTGATGCATCAAAGGAATGTTATTAAAAGGTTATACTTCTGTCTCCTGTCTTTCTGTGAATTGTTGGAACTCCAGGTCCACATGACCTTTTTTTTTTTCCCTTTTTTTTTTCCCCCCTCCCCTTTTCCTACGTTATTAGTTTTCCATTACGGACCACCGTGTCCTTGGTTCACACTGTACTGACTGATAAAGCTGTGCTTTAATTTGGACTTAGGGGAAACACAAGTCTGGAATGTTAAGTCTCTTAGCTCTGCAGGGACTTCGTATTTGCTTTAAACGTGCAGTGGATGACCCAATTACACTCTGATAATATTTTCTTTTCCTTTTTCCCCCTCATGTCTCGGTCACTTGACCTGTTGCCTGGAAATGTGTTCTGAGTGGCCTTTAAGCACGTAATGACCGAGCTTGGCTGTGTTGGTCTTTAAGGAGTTATTTCAACACTGGCCATATACACTCACTGTCAAAAGAATACCTGCACCCAGAAGGAAGTGTGAGATTGCAGTGCTATGGGGAAGGAAGATAAAGGTCACCAGGAACAATAAATGATGAATTTAGACTGATATGGACAATATTTATTGAGCTACACATACAGAAGTAGTGTCTCTACAGCAGCAGTGTGGCTCCACCCAGAAACCTCACTCTAGCCAAACAAACATGACTTGAGCATGAGCTGCCCTCAAGACGTCACATGTGCTTAGCGAAAGTGAGGTTTCTGAGTGGAGTAGATGCGCTGTGCGGACCCACGCTGCTGCTGTAGTGCTTTAGCACATTCAGAATGCACATGCCTACAGAAGAGCTTGAGCCTGTTATGTTGACAAGCCTTCATGAAGCAGGAGACTGTTTTACAGCTGTAGCCCGTTGATGCCAGTTTCTGTTTCTAGGCATTAGACGCCTGTATCTAGGCTCTGGGCGCCTGTTCAGTCCGTGTCATCTGGGCTCTGGACGCCCGTTCGTTACGTGTCATCTGGGCTCTGGGCGCCTGTATCTAGGCTCCAGCTGCCCGTTCAGTCCGCGTATCTGAAATTTTAATTATCTCTTATTTGTGCCGTTTTGTAATTAAATGCTTGTAAACACAGACAGTTCACACGTCACTGCTTTCTTCTATACTTGTATTGTACTTACTGTCCCTGCTTTCCCATGTTACGCTTGGCTCCTCTGTGTGTCACGTGTTATGGAGAAGTGGAGCTCAGCGTTAAGCTCATGTTGTAGCATATTGTGATGCATGTATCTTGATTTGTGCCGTTAAGTTACTGGCGATACTCGAAGTCTACATCTAATGCACGGTGCTGCTTTCCCACAGTCTTGGTGGTGAAACTCTCTGTGGTGAAGTGTTAGTGGTGATACTTCTATTTCGAGGGCCAGCTTTTTAATCATCTGTTGAAAGTGTCTTCTCTCATTCCCCAACACGTGGGCTCTCACTGTAACTTCCCACGAGCCTAAGCTATGAAACCAGCGCACCGTGGGCGTCGTTCACACGAAGCATGATTCTTACTGTACATGCGGAGAGGTGCAAACAGCGATGGTTGGTTGGAAATGGCCTCCTTTAAATAGCTGCTTGCCGTATTTACCAACGCTGCTAATGACACACATTGGTTCAGGCTAGCGGGCTCGGCTGGCCTAGTTGTGTGTTGGGTTTGACTTTTATGGTCTACTTTGCATTCGGCATTATTAACCTGGATATGCAGGAGGTGGGAGTTTTAATGTCAGAGCAGCAGTAGGGGAGCACCGTAAATTGGCGGCAACTGTTTAATGAGTCACTGAGGAGCATTTGTCACTTTAGGTGCTATTGGTTGTGAAGTGTCTGTTCATAATTCAGCCAGGGACTCTGCAGAGAGACCGCATATGGAGAGAGAGAGAGCCTGTGACTACAGACAGTAAGGCCTGTGTAGTATTTGCCTTGGTCACCTGCTCATTCAGTTGCTGTCTTATTCAGGGTAATGATCACCTGAATTTAAGGTTGTCCACATGGACCTTTTATGACTTTTGTGGGGGGGGACCATGTGATTGACTGGATAGTATAACTCAGATAAAAAGGCTTTATGACAGGCTAGTTTGTTAGCTGCGGATACCAAACCTGAAGTTTAAAGTTTGGGTGTGATCTTTAGACTCTGAGTAGCTTTTTATCATTTGAGAAATGTTGCTAAAGTTTGGCCTTTTCTATCACAGAGCAATGCAGAGAAACTTGGAGCAGAGTTGATCACTGTAATGGTCCACTTACTGGGGTTCCTAAGAAAACAACCCATCCCCTACAACTCGCATGGATCTGAACGAACACTAAACGGAACTCGTATCACTCCTGTTCTAAAAGAACTGCACTGGCTACCTGTGTTTGTTAGAATAGGTTTTCATGTTTTGCTGCTGGTCTATAAAGCTCTAAATAATCTAGAACCAGCCTGCACCACAGAACGTCTCTCTGTTTATATTCCAAGTTGTGATCTTAGATTTACAGTTGCTGGCCTTCTGCACACCCCTTCAGTTACAGTCAATGATGATGACAATGGCTGTAAAACAGTTTGAGCTGCCATTGGTATGAAAATGTTGTTGTTGTTGTTGTTGTTGTTGTTGTTGTTGGACGTTTAGTTAGAAGCTGGAACTTCGTGTTTTCTACGTTCCATAGTACATGTGCATTTACAGTTTGCCTTTCAGGGTAGAGTGGGCTTGTTCTCCCTGTGTCTGTGTGGGTTTCCTCCAGGTGTGCCGGTTTTCACCCACAGTCCAAAGACATGCTGTCAGGTGAACTGGAGATGCTAAATTACCACCCCCCCCAGGTCTCTCTCTCTCTCTCTCT
>JAVGWN010000223.1:0-15654 GCA_034552555.1 Semaprochilodus insignis | reverse complement strand
AGAGACACACACACAGAGAGAGAGAGAGAGAGAGAGAGAGAGAGAGAGAGAGAGAGAGAGAGAGAGAGCTCTAGGTGTCCTCTAGTGTCCACTAAAGTTCCAGTGTTGAGGGGTTTAACTGTGACTGGAAGATCAGTTCTGACTATATAACCCCAAACTGACACAGACTGTGGAGAACCCGGACTGTCAGCTGGTCTGGAGGAGAAGAACCACCCTCAGTGTTCTAGGTGTTCTTCACTTGTTTCTAGCTCCAGTAAACAAAGAACACTCAGCTATAATGGATATGAAATAAACCCACTGTTATAGAGAGTGAAGGAGTCACAGTGGAGAGAGAGAGAGAGAGAGAGCGCGCATTATGCATCACAGTGGTGGCGAATGGAACCAGACGTCCACCTCTAAAAGCTCCCTCACAGAGAGCTATTACGGGTACCTGTGTGAATATCGCCACTGTCCAAAGAAAAACACGTGTCTCCATTTTTGTTTGTTTTTTACTTTCAGGCATCATTTCCAAACGTGCACTCATCATCAAAAGAACAGCTGCACCCAGAAGGAGGTGTGGGATTGCAGTGCTACTGGGAAGGAAGATAAAGTGAGTCGGGCACGACACCACTGCAGTCTTTGGTGATGTTGACGTGGTGTTAAGGACAGTCGTCGTAACGGTCTGCGTGCATATAGTCCTGCATGGTGCAGCCGTCTGCCAATGGTGCTGGCACTAACAGGATGACTCATGGAGGGCATCGCTGCTTGCCGTCGTGGCTGTTGGGTCAGTCAGGTACAGTGATAAGGCCCGTCCTTGCTTATGTCACGTGTGGCCGAGTGTGAAACTTGAATCATTGTCATGTCCCATGATGTCAAACCTACACGGGGTTTCATCCCTGTGGGTTGATTCCTTCTGGGTGCAGCTATTTGTACAACTACTGTTTTGACCATGAGTGTAAAATCCATTCATGGTGGAAGAATATGTGCAGGGTGTTCTGAGGCAAAATAGTCCCCATAGAAATTGAATTATTCCAGGTTTTCCACTATTTTCCGTAATCAACATTCCATATAACCACTCAGAGGACGTGTAGGTCGCTGGTGGTTTGGATAGTAAATAAAATGTCTACATGTATGTGTATGTTGTAGACATGGTGACCGCTGGTTCCCATCCCCACCACAATTCACCATTTCACACCAATCCCACTCTGACTGTTTAGCTCTCCGCCAGTGAATTATTCCGGAATGTAAATGAAGCAGTGGAGTTATCCTTTAAAGTGGGCAGGGATCTGGAAATAAACATGCGGTTATCCTGAAGAAAGCGTGAGTTACAGTAATGAACATGTCAGCTTTGGCATCTTCTCTCGTTCAGTGGTGCGGGATCAAAGTGTGCTGCTCACATCAGAGAACGAATGTAAAACAACTGCCCAGGGCCGAGAGAGAGAGAGAGAGAGAGAGAGAGAGAGAGAGAGAGAGAGAGAGCTCTATAGGGAAAGTGGTGAGGGTTCTACCAGCTTTTCCAGCAGGTCATGAAGACAAGCTGAAACGCTGATGTGTGCCTGACGTACAGCGTCGTGTTCAGCTCCTCAGGTTTATTTACCCAAAGCAGCGATCTCAGAACGAAGCGTTTAGGTTTTCATCCCCACGCTCGGTCAGACCGAGGAATAAACAGAAGAAAAAGGTCACCTCTGAGGAGCGGAGCCTCTCCACCACACCGGAATATCGGATCACGACCAGAGCTTCATGTCTTACAGCAGCAGTGACCAGTCATCTCCAACACACGCCAACAATAACATTATAGCAAAGCACCCACTAACCGGACAGCTCACAACAGAAAATCAGCATTTATTAAATAAATAATTTTATATATTAATATATATTTTTAATTAATACATTTATTTGATTTATATTCCAATATGTTCACCCCACTCACACAATCCCTTCCTTTTTAATTATTAATTAAATTAATGAATTTTAATTGAATTATTGACCTTTTTAGCCTGGCCCCAATAGGCTGATTGATTGATTGATTGATTGATTGATAGATAGATAGATAATCTGTTCATCTGGCCTTTCCCACAATAATTGTGATTTTTTATTAACAGTGTGGATAAGCGATTAAAATAAACATATTTTGGTTACGCTTAACCTACTCTCTGAGAGTTAGTTTACCCTCACTCAGATTAGCCTAGCCTCACTCAGATATAACCTAATTTCAGTGAGATCGAGCCCAGCCACAGTCAGATTTAGCCCGGCCTCAGCCAGATTTAGCCCCGCCTCAGCCAGATTTAGCCCGGCCTCAGCCAGATTTAGCCCGGCCTCAGCCAGATTTAGCCCGGCCTCAGCCNCAGATTTAGCCCGGCCTCAGCCAGATTTAGCCCCGCCTCAGCCAGATTTAGCCCGGCCTCAGCCAGATTTAGCCCGGCCTCAGCCAGATTTAGCCCCGCCTCAGCCAGATTTAGCCCAGCCTCAGTCAGATTTAGCATGGCCTCTGTACGATTTAGCCCAGCTTCCGTCAGATTTTGCTTCCCCACAGTCAGATTTCACCCAGCCTCAGTCAGATTTAATCTACCCTTGGTCAGATTTTGCATAGCTACGGTCAGAAACGGACCAGCCACGGTCAGACACAGCTCTGCCTCGGTCAGATACACCCTACCCACAATCAGATTTATCTTAGTTTCAGTCATGTTCAGTCTAACCTCAATCAAATTCAGTCAGATTTGGCCTACCCTCAGATTTAGCTAACCTCAGTCAGTTTTATGTACCCTAATCTTAGTTTGACTGGGCCCAACCCTCCAATCCTGCCTGATTCCGATTGTGTGCATCCCTAAACATCAACAGCATATCCAGACAAGCAGAACAGACAGCGCAGCCTTTACTGGGAAACATTAAACCTTCTATTCAGATCAATGTTCACTCTTTTTAGACCCCACTAATCCAGTTTGGCGTGTAAGTGAAGATCATGGGTTCTCCATTCTCCAGCACACTGCCCTCTGTTGCTCACGGACGGAAATTCATTTGGTTTGGTGCCATCTTTCAATAAAGACCATCATATTTACAGCATGCATGAATGGATTGGCTTGTGTCTTCATGATTAAAGTGAGAATCTGGCCAGAAATGAAAAGAACACATACATATACAGGAATATACAGGAATATGCTGATATTGATTATAGGCCAAACTACTGCTTTAAGCATATCTGGCTCTCTGATGTGTATCTTGCATTTGCTTGAGTAATAGAGAGAACGAGGGCACACGACACCAGAGCCGGTCAAAAGGACGTTCCAGTCCCACCGGATCCATTCATCACCACCCCCCCGCCACTCATCCCTCCCGGAGACGAAGGCTGTGTCAGCTCTGATCCGCGATGCTCGTGTTGTCTTTGCCCAGACAGATGCGGCCATAACTGCCACAGAAGCCTCTCCATCATCTCTATAACAGGGGGCTTTTGATTTATGCTCAGGAATAACAGCTTAACCACCGGCTGTAATGAATACCTGAGGCGCAACTGCAAATCTTAACAGCATCAGTGAAGCGGGAAGGGATTATACAGTGACTGACCAACATACTGGAGTTTTACTGTCCACTAAAGAGTCCAGCGAGGAAGGACTATGGGATTATTAAGTGAGAGTTCAGCAGAAACCAAATGTACACAATTTCCCCCACCAACCTTACCCTGAGCGTGGTTGACCAGCAGGTTTGTGGACAGGTAGGCTCCAAGGGCTGCCCAAGACCCTACTCCTTTGGTTACCATGTATAATTAGGGGTATATCAATCTGCAAATTTCATATGACGCGCAGTCATTTTTGCATTATGATATGTTTACGATACAGTGTTGACATGCTAACATAACTTTCAAGTATACTTATTAGAATATTTTATTCGATTATTTTAGTATTTATTTACTTATTTCTGCATTATTTGGTTGTTCCCACCATACTATGGGAGGACCCTACCGGCCAATAGAGGAAGACCCCACCATCCACCAGAGGACAAACAGAGCTGGACCATACAGCTAAATAGAGGTGGACCCCACCACAAAATAGAGGCAGACCCTAATGCCAAATTGAAGCAGATCCTACTGCCAAATAGAGGCAGACCCTAATGCTGAATGGAGGCAGAGCCTAATGCTGAATAGAGGTGGACCCTACCGCCAAAAAGAGGCCGAATAGAGGTGGACTATACTGCCAAATGAAAGCAGATACGACTAAATAGAGGTGGATCGAACTGGCAAATAGAGGCGGACTAAACAACTAAATAGAGGCAGACCCTATTGCCCAATAGACGCCCAATAGAGGCAGACCCTATTGCCCAATAGACACCCAATAGAGGCAGACCCTATTGCCAAATAGAGGCAGACCCTACCGCCCAATATAGGCAGACTATGCAGCTAAATAGAGGCAGACCCTACCGCCCAAAAGAGGCAGACTCTAATGCCAAACAGAAGCAAACCCTACTGCCAGATAGGGGCAGACCCTACCACAGTGGACTACGCAGGCAAATAGAGGCGGGCCCTACCACCCTATACAGGTAGAGCACACAGCTAAATACAGGTGGACCCTACCACCGAATAAAGGTTGGCTAAGCAGCTAAATAGAGGTGGACCTTAACGCTAAACAGAGGCAGCCCCTACCATCCAATAGTGGCCAAAGAGAGGCAGACTATACAGCTAAATAGAGGTGGAACCTACTGCACGATAGACGCCAAATAGAGGTAGACTATACAGCTAAATAGAGGCAGACCCTACCCCTGAACAGAGGCGGACTTTACAAGTGAACATAGGCGCAAATCAGTAGTTATTAACATCCCTACAAAGCAAGGTTAACGTTCCCTTCCTATTATTCACCAGCTCCTTATTAATTTGTTCAATTCCACAGTAAAACAGTAACTCCGGCTCCATTCAAGAATTTGCACAACTTCAGCTTTGCGTTTCCTCCTTGACTGTACTTGATCCCCAGCGAATGCGGTCTCTTGACCCACGTCTCCAAAAAACTCAATATGAACATGCGTTTTATGTGGTTATAGCTCATGTATAATTCCTCATTCACTGCAGCCTGAGGTTCAGTTCCCAACTTGGACAAGCAAATATGCGTCATACCTCACAATACCGCCGCTCCTTTCACACATTACTGTACAAGTGACTAAACGAAATAAAGCCGTAGAGAGGAGTGTAGTCTTTACATCGACATCAAATCATGACTATAAACAGAAAAGAACATTACTGGTCTGGGTTCCGCAACACAGGCTGCGCGTTGTCATGAGTTGATGAGCATCTTCAAGTGCCTTACCGAGTGACCCTGGTCATGCAGAACACAATCAGTAATGGATCACGTGTGTCGGAATAGACAGCGCTTTCAAGAGACAGGCAAAGAAAGAAACGTTTGTGCCCATGAATCACACTTCTGGTCCAGGTAGTGGTGCTACGTGTGGTGCGGTTCGAGATGAACCGCCCCTGTATATTCCCCATCTGAATGAGGCTGTACGTTTGAATGTGTTGTTGGATAAATAGTAGCAATTGCGTTTCGCACATGGGTGCAAATGGTTCTGCATTTACCCCCGACATATCCAAAGTGTTCCCCGCTACACACACAGGTTAGCATGCATCTTCAAAGTGCATATTTTTCTGAGGGCGCTGAATGAATTGATGCAACATCCACTTCAGCCAACTATATTAAAATTAATGTCTGCTGATATTACCGTCATATCTGTGCACAATTCATGAACGCTGGCTGCTGTAATTCAGGAAACTGTCTCCAGGTTGGAGACAACTACCCCAAAGGAGGGTGGCGGGGGTCTTTCCTTGCATTTACTGCCTCAGTAAGGCCATACACTCTTAAAAATGATGGTTCTTCAAAAGGTTCCTAGCACAGAATATGGTTCTTTATGGAACTATGAACACCTTATATCTATTTTCCACCAACAAAGGGCTCTAGTGCTTGTGCCAGAGGTAGTGTACTGACCACTGGTTTGAGAGCTGAGCGATTACACATCTGGATGTAGGTGGTCCTTAGTCCGGAAGCAGAGGTCGGAGGACAATGGCATTTTTGACGGCAGCGCCACGCCCTTTTGCCACTTGCATCATGGGTTCCACGGTTCCACGGGGCTGGAACAACACTTATTTTGCTGCCTGTGAACCATTTCTTTGCAGTAGAAAAGCGCAGAGCGGTTCGAGGTCAACAGAAAAGCTCCATCAATAGAACCCTTAATGATTAAAAGGTTCTTGCATCATGAAATGGCTCTTTAAGCTGATGGAGAACGTGCTTTATATGGTCCTATATAGCACCATTTTGAAAAGGGTACTAGAGCACCAAAAACGGTTCTTCTGTTACGTGAAAACATCATAACTATAGCATAGAACCCATTTTAGGTGCTATATAGAACCTAGAAATAAATAGGTGCTATTCATTTCTATTGAATATTCTCACACAGTTCCTGCAGATGGTGTGGTAGGGGTGGAGGTGGAGGTGGAGTGACACCAGGCCTTCTGGACGTGGTGGTCGTCTCCACCAAGACAAAAGCGGGACTTGTCACTGAAGATGACCCGCTGCCATTCTGAGTCACTCCATCACAGTCTGGCACGACACCATTGCAGTCTTTGGAGATGAGGACATGGCCAGCCGTTGTAACGGTCTGTGTGCATGTAGTAGGGTTCAGAGTCTATTCCATTTTAGACTTAGCATGTCTAGCACTTGCTCCGATGCAGATACAAACCTTGGGAGGGCCAAAGAGGAAAAGGAATGGAATCAGTGTTGGTCAACGAGTATCCCACAGATGGTACGGCAGGGGTGGAGGTGGAGTGACACCAGGCCTTCTGGCTGTGTGATGCATGATAACAAGCCGTTCATCAGAGACTCATCATGGCAGTCTGGCACGACACCATTGCAGTCTTTGGCGATGTTGACGTGGTGTTAAGGACAGTCGTCGCAACGGTCTGTGTGCTTGTAGTCCTGTGTGGTCCAGCGTCTGCCAATGGTGCTGCACTAACAGGATGACTCATGGAGGACATCACTGCTCGCTGAATGTCTGTAATCGTGGCTGTTGGGTCAGTCAGGTACAGCCGTAAGGCCCATCCTCACTTACATCACATGCGCTGTCGAGCGTGAAACTTGCCTCTAGCCATGAATGCAAGCCGTTAAGTGTCTGTACTAATTTGTGCTTTCAAAACTAGCTACCTTTCCTGGACCTTGTACACACACGACAATATGAGCATCCTGAAACACACTCATCATGGACAAACTTGGGGCAACATAAGCGATTTGTCGTCTGCTAGTCTGAAGGCAGGGCAAAGTGTCCTGCAACACACTGGAAACTCAGCTGCAAAATTTGCAAGCATCTCAACTTCCCAGAATCCTCCCCGCCCCTTCCACCCCACACCACCAAGTTTCACTAGATAAAGCCAGCCAGGTCTAGGCCCAGACGCGGCCCAGATGCAGCCCACGAAACACCAGAAAACAATCCTGAATAAATCAAATACAGCTCTGAAATCCAGACACTGCCAGCGTGTTCAAATCTGAATCAAGGTCAGCATCGCCAGAGAACAGAGGAACAGATGGATTAAAAATGGGGGCAGGTGGGAGAATAGATCCAAGCAGACTGCAAACTGTATATATAATCAAGTGACACACAGACGCGGTACAGTACAATGAGGTTATATGAAGGGTAATCTGCCCGGCGCCCTTGTCTTCGCGCATCAAGCCTGTGGAAAGAGAGAGAATCAACATGTCTGCTGGAACACGGTCGCAATAATCCAGCCACCTGGGAAATACCGGTGATACTCCGGATTACAGAGACGGAGCAGGGAATGAAAATCTGACTCCATCTGAAAAGGAAAACGTGGCCCTGAGGTTATGTGCTATTGTCTAATTCCGAATGCCGTTGAAACAAACAGCATTACTGGCGTGGGGGTATCGGAATGATTCACGGGAAGAGAAGGAAAGAAATTAGAAATGCAAATGGAAGCAATTCTGAATTTACTAACATGCGTGCAGTGTTAAACCCAGTCCCTGAGGCGATATCCTTTCTTCCTTTACAGCATACATCAGTGGAAAGCTCTGCCTTTAAAAGCCAAATAATGTGCCTTTTTATGAATGCATTTGGCGTGCAAGACTCAATCTTCAATCTGAGCTTGGTTTTACTTGATGAATAATAAAGAAGGTGGAATACATTAAGTGGGATACTTGTTGACCAACACCGATGCCATTCCATTTCCTCTTCTAGCCTCCCAAGCTTTGTATCCGCAACGGAACAAGTGCTCATTAGCTAATGGGAGATGCTAGGTCTAAAATACAATAGAGCAAACCCATCAAAAACTGTATACGCCCATCAAAGAACAGTAGCACAAATAGTTACACCCAGAAGGAATCAACTGACAGGAGTGAAACTTGGTTTCACATCGTGAGACATGACCCAACAGCCACGATTGCAAACACTTAGCGAGCAGTGATGCCCTCCATGAGTCCTCCTGTTAGTGCCAGCACCATTGTCAGACGGCTGCACCGTGCAGGACTACATGCATGCAGACCGTTATGACAACGTTAACACCACATCAACGTTAGCAAAGACTGCAATGGTGTCACGCCAGACTGTCATGGAGTGACTCAAAATGGCAGCGGGTCATCTTCAGTGACGAGTCCCGCTTTTGTCTTGGTGGAGACGACCAACGAACCCGTGTGTGGAGGCGCCGTGGTCAGCACCAAGATGAACGGTTTGTTGTTACGCGTCACACGTCCAGAAGGCCTGGTGTCACTCCACCTCCACCCCTACCGCACCATCTGCAGGAACTGTGTGAGGATATTAAAGCTGCGTGGGATGGATTATCACAGGACACCATTAGGAACCTCTACAACTCCATACTGAGAGACAGACTTCTGTATGTGTAGCTCAATAAATATTGAGCATATCAGTCTAAATTGATCATCATTTATTGATCCTGGTAACCTTTATCTTCCTTCCCAATAGCACCGCAATCCCACACCTCCTTCTGGGTGCAACTGTTATTTTGGTCATGAGTGTAAAAGCATTTATTATAATCGAGGTACGCACACCGGCAGACACTCTGCATAGACACATGCCAGGGCTCTGTGACTCGAAGCACTGTCCAGCTCTTCACTAAGAATTTTGCCGTTAAATTAAATCCATATTGAGACACGGAAAGCCAAAGTAGATGCGCCTTGAGATGTACACAGACAAAAGGTAACCAGTCTTTAAGATGAACAGCCAAACGCTCACTGTCTGTTACCTCAGCTTCACTAGCCTTTAATGATGGCTAATGATAGCAAGAAGATAGCAGATCACTGTAGGCCCGCTAACAGCAAAGCTGGAAGCCTACTGGTGTTGTGCTCAGCAGTATTTGGGTGGCCCATCAGTAATTAAGCAGAGCATTCAAGAAAATGACACTGACAGCCCAGATTACAGGACAGGAACACACAGCATGCTGCTGAGCAGTATACCAACATCCAGTATACACAGACGGGTCACAATATTTTGACCACCAGCTAATATCCACAGTAGCCACCATGTGCAGCACGGACAGCAGCTAAACAGGCTGGGAGTGACTCAGTAAGGTCCAGGTAGGTTGTCACAGGTATCTGGAGCCATGCTGACTGCAGTGCACACCACAGCTGCTGGAGGGGGCGTTGGGGAGGATCCATAGAGCAAACACTATGATCGAGTCTGGGGAGTTAGGGGGCCAGGGTAGTACTTGGAAGGTCAATGGACACTTCTAGCCGTGTGGCATGTGGCATTGTCTTGCTGGAGGAACCCATCCATCCCAGGGAAGACAATCAGCATGTATGGGTGTACGTGATCTGCAAGGATGGATTCATACCCAACTAGGTTGAGAGTGCCTTCCACATGGACGAGTGGGCCCACAGAATGCAACGACTCCCTAGGAAGTGGTCATAGTAATGTGACTTGAGGGTGTACAACGTATGCTGGTTTTTGCTGGTGACTAATCATGCTGGCTTATGGCAGTCTTTCTAGCAAGCTAGTTTCAGGAGATTTGAGTTTTCCAATACTTTGCAATGGTATTCAAAGACAACAGAAAGCTGTTCACGAGTCCCACTAAAGACTCAGGTCAGTGGGATGCGAATCAAGGCTCAAGCCTTCATAGAGATTTTTACTTTAGCCATGCTTTTAGCTGCAGGCATCGCACTGTCCCTAAGATAACCTCCAAAAAACCCAATCAAGGTCTACATGATGAGCTTTTCATTACAGGAAAGGCTTCATTATGATAGACAGAACTGAAGCACTGCACACAGTAAAGAGGCTAAACAACTTAGCATGCATGCTAGCGAGCCAGCAAAATCGATAATCCAGCTGAAACTTGTAGGTTTTACACTAAATTCAGCTAATGTTGCTATTCAAACAGTCATTTTAAGCAGTTTTACCCACTTTCCTATAAACACCACATTTTCGGCATGCAGTTTTGCATCCGCCCTGCTGAAAAAGGGAAAGACGAAGGCCAGCGTGCATTCCGTTTAGCTGGTCACTCAGCATGGTCATGATAGTTGACCAGCACACCAGCATTCCACAACACAGTGCATCGTCCCTGTACAATGCAAAACATATATCTCCATTTCTTAGCTTTAGGCATCATTTGAGCACTCAAATCATTTGAGCAGCTGCTGTTTACATTGTGTGAAATGGCCCAGAACGACTTGGAAAAAGGTCTAGTTCCGTTGGCTTACATCAGGGGTGCATGACCCCAGTCCTGGAGGTGCCGGCGTCCAGCACAGTTTGGGGGTTCCCCTCCTTAAACGCCCCCACTGAACTAAAACACCCACTAAATTGAAAGGTGAGTTGAATCAGGTGTGTTTGAGCAGGTGAATCATCAAACTGTGCTGGATACCGGCCCTTCAGGCCTGGAATTCTGCACCCATGACTTCCACTAAAGCTAAATGAGGTTTTTGCCCTCTCCTGTAAAGCTGCCATTTGGGAGATACTTGTTTCTCTTGGGACAGTGTTGATATGCTGGCTTTACTGGTAATTAGAGCTGGGTATTGTAAAGGACCTGGCGATATGATACAGGAGTTCCGATTTGATGTATTGCGATATATTGTGATACTCAAAGTATGTGTGTGCCATTATGCTGCTTATTAGCATTGGCTTGGAAGAGTCTAATGGTGAAGAACACTGCCATCTAGTGGACAGGGGGGTTTCAACACCACAAATTGAACCACAGTTTGAACCAATCTTTGATACTGTGAATCGATACAGTATCACAGAACATAATATTGCGATATTCAATATCGATATTTGCCATATTTAATTACACCCCTACTGGTAATCAGCCCAGTAACTTCAATGGCTGCTGACAGGCATACCAAAACCAAACACATGCTGGTTTTCCTGGTGAGCAGGGACTCTTATTTCGTATAAACCTGTTTTGCTCATAAACGCAGGTATAGTAATTCTGAATCTATTCACCTGGCTACGAAACAGACAACTTCAGCCATGTTCCTTGTTGACGTTGGAAAGCTTTGTGTTCGGAGGTTGGAAACACCAATTAGAAACTTTCCACAATTAGCTTTTCCTGTTGCTAATTCAGACCCGATAGGGAGCGTAAACCCTGTGTACCTGGAGTACAACGGCTGCCCTCAGCTTTCAGATCCACTTAATTGCAATCTGCAGAGTTCTGGATGACTCAGCACTATTTAGAGCCTGTGTGCAGGTGTAAATTGGAGGAGCGGCCGGTACAGGCTGACCTGTCGATTGAACATGATGCATGAGGAGTCTAGCTTTAATGCAGCCCAGCGCAGAAAAACAGGAGGCTCACACTTTCAGGACACACACCCACTCGAGTGTGGTGTCTCCATGACCTTCTGTATGACCATATCTAAATGCACCTCCTAACAGTCTACAATGCAACATAAAAGAGCCTCACTGGAAACAGTAACCACCACTGACACTATGGTAAACAGGCTTACTCACCTCCTACTGTGGCACCATCGTACTGTCTCACGGTACAATGAGGTTTTCCAGGTTTGAAGACTTGGAAAACTCCCTTCTGATGATGCATCTCGAAGGTGGAAGGAACTTTTGAAGAACTACAAGGATTTTGAATTCCCAACTGCTTGAGTTATTCCCCCTAGACTGGCTAATTCACAGCTAGCATTACTGGGTGCTAATTGGTGCTAATTGCTGGGGGATTATCTCAAATCATGTTTTATCAGGGCTGCCAATTCTCACACTTGGGCTGTATGCATGAACATAACATACTGCACATGGAAGGCAACACTGCACAGAGAAGTGCACGACAGGTGAGTTTATAGCTGAGTTGACGAGATCCAGGTGTTAGTGCTCAACTATGGTGGAGCGTTGGGTTCTTACTTCTTTCCGAGGTAGTGGGAACAGGGTTGTTGGTAGGCTGGTTAGCCCACAGTCCAGGTTGAAACACTCCTTATAATTTCTGCATGAGTGGGAGGAGCCAAACGTTTGTAGGCTGAATAGGCTGATGTTGTGACATCACAAAAGCAATGTATACACAACAGACTTTTTTTACAGCTTGGTTTCTATATATGGATTTATGGACTCAGGGAACGAATGGTATGGTTTGTCGGTCTAGTACCTCAAACAGCCATTGCTTCAAAAATGAGGAACATTTTGTTTAACATGATATGGGCCCTTTAATGTCATTCCATACTCAAGGTAGCAGCTTATTCCTCTCTTGCTGTTAAACTGGAGTACAAGCAGCAGCCATAGCCATAGCTTTTGGCTGAGACCAGGTCAAATCATCAGAAGGGGGTATGGTGTTGAGCTGCCATGTTTGCTAACCCGACATGCCAGACGTCTCTGCATGGAGTTGTAGAGGTTCCTAATGGTGTCCTGTGATAATCCATCCCATGCAGCTTTAATATCCTCACACAGTTCCTGCAGATGGTGCGGTAGGGGTGGAGGTGGAGTGACACCAGGCCTTCTGGACGTGTGACACGTGACAACAAGCTGTTCATCTTGGCGCTGACCACGGTGCCTCCACACACGGATTCGTTGGCCGTCTCCACCAAGACAAAAGCGGGACTCGTCACTGAAGATGACCCGCTGCCATTCTGAGTCACTCCATGACAGTCTGGCACGACACCATTGCAGTCTTTGGTGATGTTGACGTGGTGGTAAGGACAGTCGTTGTAACGGTCTGTGTGCATGTAGTCCTGCGTGGTGCAGCCGTCCGCCAGTGGTGCTGCACTAACAGGATGACTCATGGAGGACACCACTGCTCGCTGGATGTCTGCAATTGTGGCTGTTGGGTCAGTCAGGTACAGAGATAAGGCCCGTCTTTGCTTACGTCACATGCACGGCCAAACCTGAATCATTTGCATGTCTCACAATGTGCACATTTCAGTGCTTTCTATGCTCAACACACCTGATTCAACTAATCAGCTCATTAACAAGCACATTCAGAGCTGCAGGGGGGTTGTTAAAGCAGGGGGTCCACTAATATGTGCAGGGCAGGGTGCCCCCAGGCCCAGGCTTGTGAAATGCTGCTGTAGTCTTTCCAGAATGACACGTTTCACATCAAACCACTGCAATGACTGCATCTTGACAATTTAGTTATGCAGAAGCTTGGCTCGTCATGCATCACGTTCTGTTGACAGGTTTGCCTGTATCGGCCGCTCCATATTACACCTGCACGCAGGCTCTAAATAGTGCTGACTCATCAGGAACTCTGCAGATTGCAATTAAGTGGAGTTGAAAGCTGAGGCAGCCAGTTTACACCGGGTATGCTGGGTGTACACTCTCTATCGGGTCTGAATTAGCAGTGCTCGCACATAGGAATAGCTAATTGTGGAAAGTTCCTGCCTGATATTTTCAACCCCCAAAAGCTTTCCAATGTCTGGAGCTCGAAGGGATAACTTGCACACAAAGGCCCAACCCCATTTCACTACCTTGCCCCTAACACTTAGCCCTACCCCTCCGTTTGGAGCGTTCACGTCTAGGGGTAGGGTAGTCCCGATTGGTGTTGAGATGGAGGGGTAGGGCGAAGTGTTAGGGCACACTTCAAACGGAGTGTTATGAGAAAATCTCCCAGAATGCCCTGCGAATCACCGGCAAGATGGCTGCATAAGCGACCAAAGAGACCCATAAATATGAGTATGGTCTCTGTACTGTAAGATCACCATGGTAACAGCGTTTTATGGTCATTTTCTTCATCACACACGCTAAAAAAATCACTAGTAATACTCTGATGTCTCTGCGCTACCTAGCAAAACTTCCCGTTCCACCTTAAATGGTGCAGCAGTTACATTCTGGTACCTGAGATTGCTGCACCATTTAAGGTGGAATGGGGAAATTCAATCAATCTGGCGATTAAAGATCTAAGTTCAGCTGAAGAATTCTTGGTGGTGATAATAAATAATGGTCATCCGCCTCTTCGAGGTCATATGATGCCCTAAATGTGTTTAAGCAGTGAGGAGCTGAACTCCACCCTCCTCTGCTGTCACTGCAGACCGGCGGGGTCGCCTACAGAGCACCGCTAGCAGCCTGTTAATGAAGTCATGTAGTTTTTTGTTTGTGCTCTTGTTTATTGGGAGACTCGTTAGACTGATCGATGCGTAAAACTGAAGTTGTGAATGAATCGCGAGCGCCCGTGCTTTTCACTCTCCTTCGGATAAATGGCAAATGTCTGTGTGATATACCATTAATGCTAGAGTATGGAGACAAAGCAGGGAAACACGTCCTGATTATTGTTTCCAGGCTATTTTAAATATGATTCACCCGTCCTGTCCTGCCCGGCCCAACAAAATTAGCATGCCTGTTATTCGAACATTCTGGGTTTTTCACCCCACTGACTGCAAGAAGTAGATGACGTATCCGGTTCTTGAAGGGTTGTCCCATTTCAGAGGGGGAAGATGTCAACCACTACCCCTTCCAAGGGTGAGGGTTACACTCGAAAAACAAGGGGTAGGGGTAAAACTAAGAAATGGGTTTGGGTCAAAGAAAATGGCTGACCTTGCTAGTTTGGCAAAGTCAGAGTCTGAATCTCCAAAGCTGGTCACCAGCAAAAACCCTACCACCCTTAACTCCCACCTGCCAAACCCAACCAGACCTAGCCTAGCCTGCTGAAACTCACTCTAACTTTTTTCTGATCAGCTATTTTACCTCCACTTCATTCATTTACACTCAGGCATCAAACCTAAAAAGCGCCAACTCCATGCATCAGGCGGAGCACTGAGCCTCCGCTCTATAGGACAGTGATATACCCAGCACTGCTGACAGTGCAGACAAATGAGGCCGAGGCTTCAGGTTCCCTGTGGCTACTTTAAGATGAAGAGTCTTATTGTAGATTCATAATTCATACCTCTATGAAGGGTATTCACTTTATGAAGAAAAGCCAAGCTGCTAAAGTTTTGGTCTACAGTGCCAGTGGGGCTGTATAGAGGGGTGAGGTGTCACTCCAAGTTATTAGTCCAGTAAGAGCGAGACGAGCAGCAGTGAGACACCTGAGCTTTGTTTGGGCTTAGTAATGGGCTGATTTGGGAATCTGTGTTAATGTGTTCTGCAGTTGGTGTGAACACACCATTGTGCATTTGCTCATGTCCTCGTCTGAACAGCTTGTTGTTGTGAGCTTGCTATCATGGATGTCCATCCTGCTGCTCAGTCCTTTAAACTTCCCTGGCTTCTTAACGCCCGTTATGGCACACGTGCACATTGCCATGTCTGCTGCAGATGGTTCCCCTCCTC
>JAVGWN010000222.1:0-15682 GCA_034552555.1 Semaprochilodus insignis | reverse complement strand
GGTTCCAATGGCGATCTTGTTCTTCTCAGATTCAGGAAGAGGGTCTACGTAAAAACATTAATCATTCATTTCAGCTTTAAGTAGCTCTTTATAGCACATTGTCACGCATATTCCCCGGCTCCGCCGCTCCTCCGGACTCAACTTCCCAGAGGGCATCGCTCGATGACATCACACCCACATGTCCCCAGTCGTCCAATCAGCTCCGCTCTAGGTCTCCTGAGTTTTAGCCCAGCTGTCTCTAATTTAGCTCCAGTATATATGCCTCTCAGAAACACCTCCTCATTGCGAAGTTTTGCCAAACCTCCGTTTGCAATTCTGAGCAGTCTATCCTGCTGTTTATCTAACTCTGGTTCTGGCCTCCTTTGTACTCTGAATCAGATCTGTAATCAGACGCAGCAGCAACAAGAGCAAGGCGGACATAACAGAAGGGCAAGACAGAGTCAGAGCCGAGAAACAAGCGGACCTCAAAACAAGGCAAACAATCAGAACAGCAAAAGTACCAAAAAGGGCAAAGACAAAAGAGTAAATCAGAGAATCAGAATAAAGACAAAACCAGAGCAGCAAACCAGAGTCATCACAGAGAGACCCGCTCGGTACACACAGAGTGGCGATACTTCACCACGAGCCATGTGAGAGAGGAGTACATATACACACAGACTAGATTAACAACAGGTGTGATCAATACTCAGTGACTCGGATCTAGAAAACGGAACGGGATTGGGAGATGGCGGAGAGACTGCATTTGGGCGTGGCCAAAGACCATAGTGTGAAGGAAGTAGCTGAATCTGCAGGTGTATGGAAGTGTACGGTTATACGGGTCTACCAGCAGTGGCTAAATTCCCAGTCTACAGGGAATTCTCCTCGGAATTGTGCCAGGGAAGGCATCCACCAAATCTGGCCCAACTGACCAATTCTTTGATGTAAGAGTGTCTGAACATTGATGTGGCTACATCCAGAAACTTGTTCTGTTTATGCCAAATCCAACCACAGCTGGTATTGGTGCTCGTGGAGGTACTCCATGAGCCACGCTGACTAATTCTTTGGTGTGCTGAGCTTACATCTGTGACATGTTACTATCTGCTCAGCTCAGGAAGCTTGATGCTGCTCAGTGCAAATAGGCTATAAATATTCTGACTCTCACCCCAGTCGTAGATGACGGGTTCCTCGGAGCTGGCGTGCTTCACCACACAGGAGATCTTCTCTGCAAATTTGGGGATGTACACCAGATGGGAGTGGACCTGGTAGTACCAGTCTCCATCAGCCATCTCCTCAGTAGCGGTCACATCACCAGTCACCTTTTTACCATCTCTTAGCCAGTAGACATCGATGGCTGGGGGGAAGAAGTCATATGCACTGCAGATTAGCATGGCTGGATGATCACCACTGGCCTGATGTTCTGACATGAGCTCGACCCTCGGCTTCACTGCATAAAAGAAATTAGTACAGATTAGTGCATTACTAATATAGCCATAGGTCATGTCACACTTGACATAGTGAGAATGGACAGGTACATTTTAGCCATCTTCCCAAAGCCTGTTCTCATTAGTCCATCAAAATGTAGATATTCTATAGTTCTGATCATTTTCGAGTGTTGAGAATTGTTCATCTTTAACAACATCACATTAATTGATTACTGACTTTTTCAGTCCAGCTATTTATGTCTAGATATATTATGCTTTAGCTATACATTGAATGCTATGTTGGCTTAGATAGTGTACTATGATTCTATGCCATATCATATAAATTTCACATAAATAAATTTGCCATACTAATGTAACGGTAATGACGAAATTCATACTGAAGTAAGAATTTCAACCAATGCACAAGAAAAAATTGTATTTTGTCTTTACTGGTTCTGTCATCCAGGGATCCACAACAGGAGTGAGGAGCCAAGTGCAGATTTATTAGGCAAAAACAAACCAGGTCAAAACCAGAAAATCTTTCCAACAAACCAAACAAGAACGTTGCCAAGACAAAATCCAAAACTCAGAAACCGTTAACCAACGCAAAGAATAAAAACCAGAGTAGAAATCCATACAAAGAAACGTTCAGAATTTTAAGGCACGCCAGTACAAGACTTCACAAGAGACAATGAGTAACATGGAGTATATAAATACAAAATGGCCGCTGATTACAGTCAGGTGTGAAAAACACGGGCTAGAATTCAGGAGAGAGCGACCTCTGTGGGCAAGGAGGGGAAACAGCAGCAGTGGATGTGACAGGTACAGATTATTCTTGTGGATATGTAAAAAAGCAGATTTTTTTTATATCGCTGACACTATATTCATAATGCATTATGAATGCATATATACATAATGCCTTGTAGTGCACATTCAATGCTTGTATAATTATATACAAGTATGTAAGTAGTTATAGTGACAAGTACACTGCTTTATAAAATAGGAGCATCTGTTCAAAAGAACATTGTGCACTGGAATTGCACTATAACACAGTATAACAAGGTCATGCTGCATCACAACAGACCCAAGTATAAACGTCGAGGTAAACATCTAGTGTATAACCACTTCCAGGGCATCGCAGAAGATTCTGTATGGACTGAGTCTGTAAATGAATAAAGTGGGCAAATGAGCAAAGTGGACTGCAGTGTGACTCCCATCTTCATGTCTGCTTCCTGTTGCTTACCTGCCTTGCTCAACATGTAGGTGTAAGCATTTTTCATGTTGGTTTTGCAGTATCTCTGCAGTTCGCCTCTCTTCTGCTGTAGTTCAGGTCCCTTGTTCCGGAGCTCTGCATTATACACTCCAAACTTAGTGTACCCCACAAACTTCCCCACGGTGCTGTTAAAATGCATGTATGGAATCTTATTAAAGTACTTGGTGTAAATGTATTCCATATCAGACAGATCCGACGAGCTGGTGATGCATTCATTTGTCACATACATATAATATCCATCTGCCAATGAAATAAAGAAAAAGAAAATACTCACAACCACAAACATGTCTGTGTAGCACAAACAAATAAGAAGATCTCATCACTCATTGTTTAGTTGAATTTGCTTGCTAAATACCCCAGAAAACTACAAAGTCTAAACAACTTCTGCACAGTTTCTTAATGTTTAAGGGGGTATATTATATTATATTACATTATATATATTATGGCAAGCCAAACAGGAAATATTTAATGAACATTCATAAATATACAATGAACATTGATACATATATGTGTTATGCTTCCGGGTTTACCTGATGCCTCCGATTTCCCAGAGTTCATCCCGTGATGACATCACAGCCAGATCACTCTCACTCCCCATTTTCCCGATCAATCTCTCCTGAATTTTAACTAGACTCACCTGAACCTCTTTTCCCCTCCAGTACTTAAACCCCTCAGTCACACTCCCTCATTGCGAAGTATTAGCAAACCCTGTTTGCATACTAAGCGGTCTCTCTGTTATTCTCTGCTTGCTATTTCTGGTATCGGCTGTTCTTTGTTTTCTGACTCTCTCCCTCTCGGATTCTCCCTTTGGGTTTTGTTCGCTTGTCTGGCTGTTTGCTCTGGTTTGACCTACCTGTGATCTCTGGATTTCTCTCTCGGATTCTCCTCTGATTTGTTTGCCTGTTTATCTGACCCTCTGGCTCTCGACCCTTGCCTGTCTCTCTATCTTCTCCTTCAGCCTCGCCCATTATTCAGAGTCTAATTGCTGACTCAGATTATGAACTTGTCAAATAAACACTCTTTGACTTCTAGCTCACCGCACGTCAATGAACAATGAACCCTGATCTATATACATACAATGAATACTGACATAATACAACCTCTTCATGAAAAGACAATTTTATGATATCAGTGTTCACTGTATATATATCAATGTTAATTCCAACAGTTTCTACTGTACTGTTTACTCACATTGTTTTTGTCTATTTGTCTTTATACTACACTATATACACTACACTATATATATATACACATTCTTATACTGCACCAGAGAAGGAGCCTGACTGTGTTTCATTATACTGTAAAACCCTGTATTGGTATAATGACAATAAAGTTGAACTGAATAGAATATATATCAAAGTTCATTGTATAGATATATCAAAGTTCATTGTATATATGTCAAAGTTCAAAGTTCATCCCATATATACATGAAAAAAGTTATATATAATAATACAAAATCAGCAACATGTTGTCTCGCTCTGCATCAAACAACTGAAAGACTCTAAGAGTGTGAGCTTCACATCACAGAATCTCTTCAGACCACTAGCCAATCAGAAACTGCTACACTGCAGTATCACAGGTTACTAGGCAGCAGCAAAAACATATTTAAGACTATGGGTTTAGAGTGAATAGGTATAACTGCTAATAATAACTGTTTGTACCTGATAAGGCAGGTCAGTCTTTATACTTACCTTCATTTCAGATGTTTACATGTGTGCTGTTACATCACCCAGCCCCCTCCACCAATCATCACACCCTTTAACTCACATATGCAGTGCCTGCCTTCTAACAGCTTTCCTGCTCCTTGTTCATTCCATTCAGAAGGTTATAATCTGTTTTACTCGTTTACCAGCTATGTTTAATCTTCACAATCTGGTTTTGAGTGGAGGAGGATGGGTTCCCCTGATGCCTCCAGGTTCCTCTTAAGGTTTCTTCCTCGCATCCATCCTTTTCTGTAGTAAAGCATTACTCATTAGCTGATACATGTGTGTGTCTGACTAAAGGCTCTCTCACTGGGCTCCTAAAGGGCCAGGACTCTCTGTGTGACTGACTATACTGTACACCTCCTTGTATTTACACTCAGGGTCCAGTCTATCAACTCCACCGACCATATAGGACACTCTGTAGTTGTACAGGTCCAGACTGTAGTCCATCTGTTTCTCTGTATACTGTATTACCCTGTTCTTCAATGGTCAGGACCCCCACAGGACCACCACAGAGCAGGTATTATGTGGGTGGTGGATCATTCTCAGCACTGCAGTGACACTGACGTGGTGGTGGCGTGTTAGTGTGTGTGGTGCTGGTGTGAGTGGATCAGACACAGCAGTGCTGCTGGAGTGTTTAAACACTGTGTCCACTCACTGTCCACTCTATTAGACACTCCTACCTTGCTGGTCCACCTTGTAGATGTACAGTCAGAGACGATAGCTCATCTGCTGCTGCACAGTGCAGTGTTGGTCATCCTCTAGTCCTTCATCAGTGGTCACAGGACACTGGTCACAGCACGGTGCCCAGCCGGTGCTCAGACGATTGGTGAGACAGCATCTCCTGCGCATACTCAAAACCTAATCCCAACCTTCATCCTAAACTCAACCCAAAACCCAATCCTAACCCTAAACCTAACCTCAAACCAAAACCTAATCCTACCCCTAAACCTAATCTCATCCCAAAACATAATTCTACCCATAATCCTAACCTCTAACCCTAACCCTAACCCAAACCTAACCTCAACCCAAAACATAATCCTAACCATAATCCTTTCTAATAGACTATCACCATAGTCTTCTGTCTAACAGTTGTTAACAGTTCTTATTCAGTATCACCTATAATTATAAACTCAGATCCTTTCTGTGTTTGTTGCTATCCGGGGCCGACCTGAAGAGGATGGGTTCCCCCTTTGAGTCTTGGTATATAAATAAATGTTATCTTGACTTGACCTTTGCCGTAATCTTAACCATAAACTTAACCCCATCCCAAAATGTAATCCAAAACCTAAACCTAAAACCACTAAATTCAGCAAATGATTAATAAATATTATTTACACAGTAATTAAATCTACCTGAACATATTCAGATGCTTCATTGTTGCTACAGTATTGATACGTAGTTAGAGTCTGTTGAGCATCTGCTCATTTAAATATGGCTGCTCTACAAAAAGTGTCATCTAATATTTTTACATTCAAAGCGACTAAATGTAAAGAGATTTCATTCCCAGCAATATTGGTACATTTCTATTGGTTCATTCATCATGTCCTTCATTTTTAGTTCAAGCCCACACCCAGGATGCCCCGTTAACATTAGCCTGACTGCTGTCTTCTTCATCAGTGATGTGGACTGAGGGTGAGATTTAGAGAAATGAAACATCATTACAGACATTTCAGTCAGCAAAAGGAGAAGAGAGAACGGTGGGCTACACATTTTCATTGTTCTGTTAGAATAGTTCTGCAGTGTATTGATTGTGAGGGAAATACCAAGTTGCCCACTTGTAAACTGCACTACATGATACAATACACGATACATCAGGATGTGCAGCCTTTCACCTTTACACAAGTGAAAACTGTTTAACTTGAAGTGAATTAGAGAAAGATTGCGGAGTGCCGGCAGCATTGGCAGACGGTCTGCTTGCCGCAGGACTACATGCACGCAGACCGCTACGATGACTGTCCTTAACACCACGTCACCGTCACCAAAGACACTCCAGTCATGGAGTGACTCAGAATGGCAGCGGGTCATCTTCAGTGACGAGTCCCGCTTTTGTCTTGGTGGAGACGACCAACGAATCCGTGTGTGGAGGCACCGTGGTCAGCACCAAGATGAACGGTTTGTTGTCACCGTCACACGTCCAGAAGGCCCGGTGTCACTCCACCTCCACCCCTACCGCACCATCTGCAGGAACTGTGTGAGGATATTCAAGCTGCATGGGATGGATTATCACAGGACACAATTAGGAACCTCTACAGCTCCATACCGAGACGTCTGGCATGTTGGGTTAGCAAACACGGCAGCCCGACGCCATACTGAGAGACAGACTTCTGTATGTGTAGCTCAATAAATATTGATCATATCAGTCTAAATTGATCATCATTTATTGATCCTGGTAATCTTTATCTTCCTTCTCAACAGCACTGCAGTCCCACACCTCCTTCTGGGTGCAGCTGTTCTTTTAATGATGAATGTACATTTGTCACACTTGAATGTAACTAGTTTTAATGGGACATACTCTAGGGCAAGTCTCCAAGATGTGTGGTGTCCAAATGATACAAAATGAGAAGTGAGATCTGATATCTGAGCCCAGTTTTCCAATTTCATTGAAAGCTTAACCCCATATAACATTGGAAACGTATATTTATTTTTCTTGACTTTATTTTAAATAATTGCATGTCCGTTCCACTCCTCATTTGGTAGTAAACAAATACATTATCAACAAATCACTGCAGACACTTTACTAAATCATTCTTTATTAGCTTTGGTTAACAAAATCACTTTTGGCTCATCACAATACACTCACATACCAAAAGTCATGGGACAGCAGTGTGTAAAGGTGAGGGTGCCAGATGGATGGGACATTCCATTTCCGAAGTTGTGTGGACATTTAACATTCCTGGATCCACAGTGTAAAATAGCAGGGATAAAATAGCAGAAATCACACCCACACTCAATGCAGGAGGCTCTACACGCATATCCCGCAGGTCAGTGCAGCATTCTTTAGCTTCCAGGCGATATGGCAGCAGAAGACCCACCAGAGTGCCTCTGTTAACACCACCACACCGGACACAGCGCCTCACCCGGGCTCGTTAGGTTGCTACTTGGACCCTAGATGACTGGCAACATGTGTTTGTGGTCCGATGAGTCACAGTACCAGTTGTTTGGGGCTGATGGTAGGGTTTGTGTGTGGTGCAGACCCCATCAAGCCATGGACCCCAGTTGTCAGCAACTGTGCAGGCTGGTGGTGGTTCCATACTGGTGTAGGGGTGTGTTCCTACAGCCCACTGGTCTGCCCAATCTCGGCACTGACTGGTGCCCACTCAGTTTCACTGCTTGGTGACCATTTGCAGCCCTTCATGGACTTCATGCACTCCCGCAATGATGGGACATTCCAGGATAATGCGCTGTGTCATCGGGCCCAAATCTGTCAAGCCAACATGAGCCCAGTCGAGGGAATTGCACTCTATCATGCCTCAAACTCACTTTGCCATGAGCACGCTGGCCACTGTTCAACTTCACTCACAAGATAACACCTCACAGTTTATACAGGTGTGGGCGTTCCCAAGCCGTCCCCCGAGGTGGTAACACCTGTATATAATCAATCTGCATACTGATATCACATGACTTCTGGTATGTCAGGTTTTAGTAGACTTGCAAAAGCTTGAAGGCCTCAGTCAGAACCTTTAACCCAAAATAATGAAATTATTGGAAATCCAGTGACAGAGTAAACAAAAAGATCACAAGTGAGCTCCAACCACTGATTCTCAGTTACAGTTGTTTCCTTTGACGAGGAAGAAAGTTCCAACAGCGACTCCCAGCAGTCCTGCAGTCAGACCCACTCCACAGTACACAGACGGACCCACCCCGGGTAGAGCCACCTGCACATCTGTACGACAAATAGAAATGCATGTACAGAAAAACATATAATGCTTATATATTTTGAATGCATTTATGCCAGGCCTCTGTCTCTCCGGCACCAATGAGAGCCACAGGATGCACAGACCGAGAGATCCGGAGGAGGCCTTCACTGCTCTAACAGCATTTGTCAGCACATAAGACTGCCTCTCACCAATCTCACTGGTGCCTAAGGGACGGATGCTTTTTTCCTGAAAAATTACCATCAGGTGTATAAGCAGGTAGAAATCTCACCCCATGTTTTGGTCAGAGGTCTGTCCAGGGACGAGTGCTCCACGGTGCAGGCGTAGATGTCTCCCTCCTCTGGAGTGAAGCTCAGACGAGAGACCAGGTTGAAAGTTCCGTCGTTAGATGATATCTGCTGTTACTAACTTCATCTGTCACGTTTACA
The DNA here is from genome assembly GCA_034552555.1 of Semaprochilodus insignis. Classification (NCBI taxonomy): domain Eukaryota; kingdom Metazoa; phylum Chordata; class Actinopteri; order Characiformes; family Prochilodontidae; genus Semaprochilodus; species Semaprochilodus insignis. The sequence continues at coordinate 7,000 of JAVGWN010000222.1, read as the reverse complement.
TTGTTCCTGGTCCATGACACGCTAACATGAGGTGGGTAGAACCCAGTGATGTGACAGATGAGGGTGTTTTCAAAGCCCAGCTGTACTTTGTACTTAGAGTAGATTGAACACTGAGGGGAATCTATGAACAAAAGTTGTTATGGATTATTCAACATTGTCAGGGAATGTCATCAGATCCCTGCATTATGTTTATATTTAGCAACTAGTAAAGTTGTGTTGTAGTCATGATGATGTCTTACCCTTCGGTTCTACAGGGTGGTTGTAACTTTGTACGGCCACACCCAAATTGCGTCTGCATGTTGCCATATTAGCGACAGCTTGGTCATAGGTTCCTTCTCCAAAGGAGAAACGATCTGCGAAATCCGGCAGTGTTAACACTTCTTTCTCCTGAGTGAAATCAGCGTGGTACTTTTCTTCTTCATCAACTCCATATACGTCCTCTTTATCCGCATCCATATCAGAGCACATGAGTATTGAGAATTCCCTGTGCTGAACTGAGGAAAAAAAAGAGTACAGGTCGTCAGTTGATACATGCAAAACAAGACAAGACTATTTCCGCCTGTTAATGAACGACTGATGAACAGATAAACTCCCATCTTTTAATCACGTCTTAACACGCCAGTTTTATGTCCAGTGACACACATACATTAAAGGTCCAGTATACACCTTAATCCAGTGCACTTTTAGTTAAATTGACTGAATATCCCCCAACGGTCCAGTGTCGGTACACAGCCCTGGCTCTGTAAATGGGAAATAAACAAAGTGGCTCAGACAGAGGGCCATTTGTATTCATGCACAGGATGGGGAAAAGGGAGGGGCTATGTGCTGAACTCCACACTTTGTCAAGAAGGAGAGATAGAAATATATTTATTATTTAGATATTATTGTAAGACAGGTTATGGTGAGTATAAGTGCAAAAACAAAGTATTTCAATATCCACATCTATTAGCGCTCATTTAACAGAAGAGATTCAGTTCTCATCTGTCCTGTCCCTCTTCCGGCCCTGCTGGGAAGAGTTAAAGAGCCTGGTGGCTCTCGGGACAAAGGATCTTCTGAGTCTGTCTGTAGAGCAGCTCTATGACAGCAGCCTGCCACCGAACTTTACAGCAGCTCCTTTTGTCCATAATGATGTTGTGCAGTGGGTGCCCATCATCATCCATAATGGACAGCAGTTTGTGCAGTGTCCTCCTCTCTGCCACCTTCACCACAGAGTCCAGCTCCGCACCAACAACTGACCCCGCTCGCCTGACCAGCTTGTCGAGTCGCATCTTGTGTCTCTTCTTAATGCTTCCTCCCAGCACACCACAGCATAGAAGAGACAGCTGGACACCACGGTCTGATAGAACATCTGCAGGAGCTTCCTACAGATGTTAAAGGACCCCAGCCTCCTCAGGAAGTAGAGCCGGCTCTGCCCCTTTCTGTACAGGATGTCTGTGTTGGCTGACCAGTCCAACCTATCATCCAGGTGCAGTCCGAGATACCTGTAGGTCTTAACCCTCTCTAATTCAACCCCCTCAATAGAGACTGGCCGTGTGAGTGGCCTGGAGAGAAAGAGCTAAAGAGGGGAAGATCGGAAGGACAGATATTCAGAAAGAAGCTTTTGAAGGCTGTGAAGGCCAAGGCAAAACCTTGAGCTTGCACCTCTTGCAGTAGTCCATTGTGGTTTTTGAGGTGTGTTTAGGATCATTATCCTCTTTCTATCTTCAACTTTTTTACAGACCGTGTGGCGTTTGCTTCCAGAATTTGCTGGTGTTTAATTGAATCCGCATTTCCCTCGACCAGTGACATGTTGCTATCGGCTGCAACATGAGCTCAAAGCACGATTGATCCAATCCCTCGATTAGCAAGTGGACATTCCACACCCTTCCTCCAAACACACCTTTTGCACACACACCTCTATTTTAACTTCATCAGCCCACAGGACTTGCTTCCAAAGTGCATCAGGTTTGATTAGACACTCCTTTGCTATCTTCTGATGCTGGATTTTGTGGTGAGGTCACAGGAAAGGTTTTCTCCTATGACTCCTCCATGAAGATTTGTATTCTGTACAGTAGATCAGAGCACCAACTATCCAGAGTCTGCTAGATCTTCCTGAAGGTCTTTTACAGTCAAACAGAGGATTTGATCTGCCTTCCTATTAATCCTACCAGCAGTTCTCTCAGAAAGTCTTTATGGTCTTCCAGATCTCAATTTAACCCAGACCATTCCTGTTCACTGCCATTTCTTAATTACCTTTATTTGTCTTTTCTTTCCTTTTTTTCTTTCCTTTTCTGTCATTTCTGTTCTTGTCCTGTCTTGTCCTTTCATTTCCTGTACTGTCCTTTCTTTCTCTTTACTTTCCTTTACTTTCTTTTCATTTTCTTTACTTTCCTTACTTGTTCATTCCTTTCCTTTCCTTTACTGCCCTTTCCTGTCATTTTCTATCATTTCCTTTCCTTTCCTGTCCTGTCCTTTCCTTTCCTGTCCTATAAAATATTATCTTAGACAACTGTGATATATTACACCACTGAATTTTGGCACCAGTTAATTCTTTTTTTCCATAACAGCCACAAAACCTCACACCCCCATGTACTACGGGGTATTAATGCGTCGATTCGGTTTTCTGCACCTCTTGTCTTGCGTTTGCAGGCTTATGTCTTAGTACTGCTATATGCTGCTGTAATTAATAGGTCTCTCTCTCCTTGCTGTCTCGGCACTCAGAATCACCAGGCAAATGTGCCAAATGTTTAAGAATCACAGTCCAACACTGCAGCTCACTACTGAACACTGCAGCTCACTACTGAACACTGCAGCTCACTACTGAACCCTAGAACATGTACTCACCTTTAGCCTCTGTGTGGAGGAGAACTGCAGAGAGGAGAATCAAACACAGCTTCATTCTGATCAGCGTAGAGGAAATGAACTCCTACATGAGTGAGTGCAGACTGAACACAGCCTCTCTGATTCTCTCTCTCTCTAACTGAGACTCTCAGTAAATCAGCCAATAGGGTTATTACTGCACTCCGACGCTGCAGTATCTGGGTAGGAGCAGCTTTACTGCTGTTTCTTTCTTGTGACAACATATCATGTTACCCCGAGTGTCATAAAAACTGGACCCGTCCTCATCACTGTTTCTTCAGGTGTATGTTTACGTATTTAGGGGTGTTCTGGGGGTCCGGCAGCACAAACGTAAATGTAGTTATACAGGGGTTTTCCGGTGGTCCGTCAGCCCAAATGTATTTTTAGATATGAAGGGGTGTTCTGGGGATCTGGCAGCCCAAATGTAGTTTTAGAGATGCAGGGGTGTTCTGGGGATCTGGCAGCCCAAATGTAGTTTTAGAGATGCAGGGGTGTTCTGGGGGTCTGGCAGTCCAAATGTAGTTTTAGAGATGCAGGGGTGTTCTGGGGGTCCGGCATCCCAAACGTAAATGTAGGTATGCAGGGGTTTTCGGGTGGTCCGGCAGCCTAAATGTATTTTTAGTTATGCAGGGCTGTTCTGGGGTTCCAGCAACCCAAATGTACATTTAGGTATGTGGAGGTGTTCTTGGGGTCCAGTAATCCAAATGAAAATTTAGTTGTGCAGGGGTGTTCTGGGGCTCCGGCAGCACAAAGGTAAATTTAATTATGCAGGGGTTATTCTGGGGGTCCTAATAAACTTCCTAATATACTTCCTAAAATACCTCCAAATTCTGGTAGGCCCCTGAACATAAACCATTGACATTAAGAGACACTCAAATACAAGCTCAGGTAAAGACCATTGTTTAGCTGCTTCTCCCACAATCAGTGAGCTTATCTCACTAGATATGCAGCACTGGTCTGCCTCAGGGTGGCGCCATTGGTCGAGCAAATTGGTTCACCTTGTTGGTCCTTCATCCTCTAGCAACTGTAACTATGCCCAGGACGCCTCTGACAGACTTCAAAAGACATTGTTTGGCTTATTTGTATGGCAGAAAATGCCCCAAGGGATTGGTGGAAAGAGAAACCTGAAGCTGAAAGATGAGATGTGTGAAATCTCAATTAATTTATCCAGAAGAAGAACTGTTAAACCAAACATGCTGTTGCCACTGTAGCTAACATTAGCCCTGCTTTGGTGAGTGAGTTAGCAGCCCACCAATGCTGGAGTGACCAACCAAGTGGTATTTCACACACTGCTCTGATAAGATAGGACTTTTATTAGCCTTTTATTCCATATTACTAGCTTTTTATTCCATAACCATCTTAGTGAAACGTTTAAAAATGCTCAAAGAAAAATCCTCTGTCTTTGGCCCAGTTTTTAGCTAAAACTATCAGTGGGATTAGATAAGAAACACAGGCTGTGCACATTAAGGACTCATTTTTACACCAGTGCATGTTCACTATGGGCATCAGAGTAGGTATTATAAAATCTGTCAAACATGGATTTTAATAAGGGGTAAGCCCCCAGTAGGTCTGGGCATCTCTTATAATAGCTATATGACACTTCGGTCAGATCTACAGTCAGAAGCACAAGCCGCACAAGGAACGTCAAATCGCCAGCACCTGCATATCTGTTTTAAGGTTCACAATGTTATGGAAAACTGTGTGAGCAAATAGTCCAACGGTTTAAGAACAGCATTTCTCAAAACATGAAAAAGAGAAGGACCATCCAGACTGCTGCCAGCATAAAGTCCTAAATCCAGCATCTGCACCAATGTTTAAGTGCCAATGGCATGAGTAATGGGCATCATTAATGCGTGAGGGTACTACTACTAGTAATAATAATAATAATAATAATAATAATAATAGTAATAACAATCAATACAAATATGCAATAACCAAAAAGAAGGAGAAGAAGAGGAATTCATACTGAGTTTATACAGTATATACACAGTATCCATGAAAGTAACCCAAATAGCAAAACAGTTCTGGCCCAAATCTGGCCCACATTCGCCATTTTCATCTGGCCCACTTGCCACATGTATTGACGGCAGCTGGGTGGACCGCTCCCGGCTGCAAGATTTGGGCTACGTGCGCACCAGATAAGGCCCATGCCTTAGCCAAAAGTACACAACTGTACCGTATCTGTGCCAGAAGTGGACCAGATCTCTTTTGGAACATGTGGGCCATATGGGTTTTGGTATATGCAGCCCACTTTCGGTTAACATGCAGTATGCCAGTAGGCAGCTCTGCCATATCTCTGCCAGAAGTGGACCAGATCTGTTTTGGGACAGGTTGGCCAAATGCGTGTTTTACATATGTGAGCCACCTTTGACTTACGGCAGATTGCCAGTGCCGACAGTGGGCCAGCAGTGCCATAATAACGTGGTCCACATCTGCATGCTATCCAGGAATGTTTTCCAGAAACAGATAGGGAAGCGAGATACAGAACATGCTTGCTGTGGTAATGTTAACATTAGAACCTGCAGTTCTGCAGTAAAAGTAACTTAACTGTCAACAGTCACATGAAATTAGAGCAACGAGGAACTGTGGCGCTGAAAAAACGACCATGTGTGCGGTACAGTGTGGTACAGTCCAGCCAGGTAAAACCAGTTTGGGAAAATTCCAAGAGCTCCACTATGGTCACGGTGCCAAACCTGCATGTCTTTGTAAAGGCTAGTCTGCATGTCCTTATGAAACTGAATAGCTTTTTATGTCCACTAGGTGGCAGTGTTGTATATATGTTATGAAATGTACTTCATTCAATTACTCCACCCTATAGGAGTGTGAGTGGATCAGACACAGCAGTGCTGCTGGAGTGTTTAAACACTGTGTCCACTCACTGTCCACTCTATTAGACACTCCTACCTTGCTGGTCCACCTTGTAGATGGACAGTCAGAGACGATACCTCATTGGCTGCTGCACAGTGCAGTGTTGGTCATCCTCTAGTCCTTCATCAGTGGACACAGGACGCTGCCCACAAGACGCTGCCCACAGGATGCTGTTGGCTGGATAGTTTTGGTTGGTGGACGATTCTCAGTCCAGCAGTGAAGCTGAGGTGTCCAGCAGCACTGCTGTGCCTGATTCACTCACACCAGCACAACACACACTGTGTCACTGCAGTGCTGAGAATGATCCACCACCCACATCATACCTGCTCTGTGGTGGTCCTGTGGGGGTCCTGACCATTGAAGAACAGTGTAATACAGTATACAGAGGAACAGATTGGTTGTAGCTACAAGGTGGTGTACAGAATGTTATTGCTGATCAAAGTACACAGTACATAGTATGACATTCATTCCCTCAGAGCCTCTGATATTATTAGTGACATGAGCTTCAGATGCAAAGCACCATCACTGTAAAGTGTAATACACACTCAGAGCCACTAGATGTCACTCATGTGCTTGTGTTGAGTTTATACTCTACTACAGCATCGGGTAACAACTTCTTCCTACTAGTGGGGCCCAGGGCAGGGTTGCCAGACTGCTTTAATTATGTCTCCCTANTGTCACTCATGTGCTTGTGTTGAGTTTATACTCTACTACAGCATCGGGTAACAACTTCTTCCTACTACTGGGGCCCAGGGCAGGGTTGCCAGACTGCTTTAATTATGTCTCCCTAAATGCAACTAACAATCTGCCCAATTTGGCAGGGAACTGCTATATCTGGCAACACTGGGGCATGCTCTCCCAGTATCATTTTTTAATGGTCCCAAAATGTTTATCATGAGCTTTTAGGGCAGCAACAGTCAGAAAAGGTTAAGGTTAGGGTTAGGGTTGAGATTTGGGTTGGGGTTAAGATTAGGTTTTGGGGTGAGATTAGGGTTAAGATTAGGTTTTGGGTTGAGATTAGGGTTAAGATTAGGTTTTGGGTTGAGGTTAGGGTTAGGATTAGGTTCTGGGTTGAGATTAGGGTTATGATAAGGTTTTGGGTTGAGGTTAAGATTAGGGCTATGATTAGGTTTTGGGTTGAGGTTAAGGCTAGGGCTATGATTAGGTTTTGGGTTGAGGTTAGGGTTAGGATTAGGTTCTGAATTGAGGTTAGGGTTATGATAAGGTTTTGGGTTGAGGTTAAGATTAGGGCTATGATAAGGTTTTGGGTTGAGGTTAAGATTAGGGCTATGAT
>JAVGWN010000221.1:0-15686 GCA_034552555.1 Semaprochilodus insignis | reverse complement strand
ACAAAATGTAAGCTATAGGACGTTTATATGGCATGTATACTGCTGTCAGCATATTGCCCAGTAATAGTAATAAACCTATAAAATCAGTTTTTAGATGAGAAGTATTCTAAAATGAAAATGAATGAATCTGTAATGAACAAATGAAATATAGTCTATATAGCCCGTGTTACTTTGATGTGTACAGGGTCAGTACAAGTTCAAGTGTCCAGCATTAAAAGATGGAACCACTGTGAAGTGTGGAGCTGAGTGGCCGTATATGGAAGTGCGGAGGATGGCTTTACTGACTCAAGAGGAGCAGAACCACTTTGAGGAAACCATGGCTGTCATGGCAGCTGCTGAGTACTGTGAATACAACTCAGTGAGTCCATGTCTATTTCGTATTATCAGTATTTGTAAATGTTGGTATGTATTCACTGTAACTCTATACTCCTCTGTCTTTTTATCAAGTGCCCTGGTTGCAAGTCATTTGTTGAGAGGGCAGACCTGACCAATCTCTGTGTACACTGCACCATCTGTACAGCAGAGACTGGTAAGACCTATCAGTTCTGCTGGCAGTGTCTGAAGGAGTGGAAAGGACCAGGCCCTCGCTCGGACAAGTGTGAGAATGATGGCTGCAAAAACCCACTCCTTGAGAACCTGCTGAAATGCAGCGATATAACCCTCCCTGAAGCTCAAAATCTAAGAGTTCCCCGCCTGCGGGCTTGTCCCACCTGTGGAAACGTGGTGGAGCATGATAAAACAGGGTGCAAGAATATCATATGTAATCGCTGTCAGGTTGAATTCTGCTTTTCGTGCTTGAAGCTCACCCCTGATTGCCTTGAAACAAGCTCATACTTCATTCCCTGCTCTGGTGGTGTGGCCCCTCGGCAAACAACCATTCCATCCTGGATTAAGTAGACTACCAAAATGTTGGTATATATCAAATACAAAATAAACAAATAAATCAATCAATAAAAAATGAAAGAAGTTAAATGCTGTAGTTATCCTCTGTGGGCCTAACAGGGTTACTGTGGTTTAATGTAAAGTATAACGTAAATGTGACTAAATAAAAGACTACTATCCTGAAAACTGGTTTCTGATTGACTATTACTTACAGTAGAACAGTAAAGTATGCACAACATTGGTATATTGGAACCCATGTAGAGGTAACATAGTGTGAGATCTAAAAAAAATGAAAGCAGACTTAACTAGAAACTTTTAACTACTCTCACCGAGCACTCTATCAAGACACAACATCAACCTGGGGCAACCATGCTTGTAACCACTCATGAAGGACTAGCGGATGACCAACACAAACTCTGCAGCAGCAGATGAGCTATCATCTCTGACTTCGTCTCTATAATGTGGAACAACAAGGTATGTATAAAGTGGACACAGTGTTTAAAAACTCCAGCAGCACTGCCGTGTCTGATCCACTTAAAGCATGCCACCACGTCAGTGTCACTACAGTGCTAAAAAAGATCCACCACCTAAATAATACCTGCTCTGTGGGGGTCCTGACTATTGAAGAACAGGGTGAACATGGGCTAATAAAGCATGTTCAATTCAATTAAACTTTATTGTCTTTATACCAATACAGGGTTGTACAGTATAACGATACACAGTCAGGCTCTTCCTCTAGTGCAGTGATTAAAGGAAAAAAGTATATATAAATAATGTACAGTGCAAGACCGTAGACAAATAAACAATATGTGCATAAACAGTAAGTCGTGTGCAAAGTGTGAAAGAGCAGTATCTGTATGTCAGAATGTGAATACTACAACTGAGGTGCAAATAGCATATGCAGGAGGCAAAAGCAGCTTTTACATGCAAGAGAGCACAGAATGTTGAGGTCGCAAGGTGTGCAGTAGGTATGTGGTTGTAAACAGTATAAGATATATAAAGTGTACAGTGCAGGTAGGAGAATAGCGGCTCAATATTCAGTTGAACAGCAAAACAGCTCACAGTCCAGATGTACAGTACATAGACAATAAAATATAGATAAAATATACAGCTGATATGTTCAAGTATACAGGTTACTTAAAGTGCAGTGCATACAGCATCAATGCTAACATTGAGGAAGAGGTAGCTGGGGAGCTTGACCTCCTCTCTGTATAAGCCCTCATCATCGTTGGTGGTGTTGTAGATTATTGTTGTGTCATCGACAAACTTGATGATAATGTTGGAACTGTGTGTTGCGATGCAGTCGTGTCGTTTACAGTGTATAGAGCACTGGTGAGGGTGGGTGTGAGGGAGGGTGAGGTCTGTTCACCCATCCTAACACACTGGGGTCTGCAGCTGAGGAAGTCCAGTTGTGTTGAATGTAGACACACAGATGGACTACAGCCTGTAATTGTAGAACTACAAAATCTATACGGTAAGTGAAGGTACTAGGTATGTGTTCTTTATAAAGTACTCAGTGAGTGTATGTAAGACACAAAAACAAACAAAGCAAGAACATGCAGCCTGATGCTAAATTAAACAGGCTGCAGAAGTTACAAACCAATGTACACAAGGTAACATACATCTCAGTGTTTAAAGTGGTGCACCACTCCAGCTGGTTAGAAATGGGTAAAACAAGACAGCATTAGAGAAAATTTAATACACCGGGTCTGAGGAAATGTTTGCGGTAAAATGATGCTAAGCTGGGGCCAAGCTGGGTTTCTGAAGCTCTAGGTGACTTTGCTGTGTGAAGGGACTGTTTGAATGGAGACAGACAGACAGGCAGACAGGCTGATGCGTTATGTTTGTGAGCTGCACAGTCCGGTACGGCTTGTGTGACCAGTCGGTGGTGGTTGCCTCTCTCTCACAGCGAGCCATGGCTTCAGCTTTCTCTTCAGTGTTTTTGAATCATGTTTATAGACCATGTTTGTTACAGCGAAAAAAGGTTGTATTTTTTTAATGAATCCCAATTCTCTCTCTCGTGGGACGGTGCTGGTTTTGCCCTCATGATTGGTCACCAGCTGGGCTTAATTGTCCCATTAAACAGACCATTGTGCTTTCCTTTGGACTTTGTATTAGGTAAACTTTAACCTTGCGAGCAGCAGGGGAGAAAAGAGATCTAATAGAGAGATTTAATAGCAGTGTCACGTGGGGGGTCGGGGACGAGGAGGCAGGATATAAATGCAAGTGGTTTAATAAACTGAACAAACAAAACAAAACACAAAAGAAACAACTAACAAACACAAATGACCGGCAGGGAGGGAGAACGAACTATGGCAGGGGAACAAACACCAAGCAAGCAAACTAACTAACTAACAAACAAACAAACAAAACGCCAAGCCACCACAAAGGGAACCACAAGGAGTATAAATGAACAAGACTAACAAGGAACACCTGGGAAGGGGCGGAGCTAACAAACGAGGGCCAGGTGAGGGGCTTGACAATAGGGCGGAGACAGGAGGAGCAAGAAACCAAAACAGAAGCACATGGAAAGGAATAACAAAGGGCACATGGCAAAGACAAGACAAACAGAAAACCAGAAAAAACAGACAAACAAGAACAAGACATACGAGAGACAAGAACAGGGACAGGCAGACAGACAGAGATGTGACAAGCAGCAGTGAGCCGCAGAGGTTCTGACTTCCAAATGTTTTACTCTAAAAGTATTTCTCGGTATTAATATAAAATATTTACGCATTTCATTTGTAATATTGCACATTTAATGTTTGAGTTCCAGTCTAATGAGTGTAGTGTTTTGTCCTTGGAAGGAAGTTGGTGGGTTTAAATAAATGTTTTGAATTGAGCAGTAGTTTATGAAATCATAATATCACAGCCCGTCATAAAGTTTTTGTTTTTGGCTTCTCTGATTGTCCGTAATCACGATTAAATAAAGGTTTTTTTCTTTCTCAGTGCCACTGCTGTCAAAAAGTGGTACAGAACATGATGTCAATCCTCTGTGATGGACCAATTTAAACATTGTTCCGGAGGGTCTGGAGGTGGAGGCTACACCTGCAACCCAAAATAATTAGGAACATGATACCTATTTCAAATAGGAAACAACAGGTTAGTTGTTTATTTTTATTGAAATACATGTTTTATTAATACTTTTTGGGTAATTTTTCTAGAGTAATTCTGAATGTCATGATAAATGCTATTATGAGTTATTTTGACGTGGAGGGATGCCTTTGTTTAGACCTCTTTTCAACGACTTCAAAAGAAATATTTTAACCTTTCCCTCAACATTGTTTAGATGCCAGGCAAAGTCATCTTTTCAATGGGTTTTCGCTGTGGGGATTACCTGGAGAACCACTCTTTAATATGTTGTTATACTCTTTTGTGCTTGATGGTGGTTTACATCTTAGCTTTGTGGTCTGGAGAAGATCACAGGTTCTGTGTGTGAAAAAATTAAATAAACGAAATAGCAGTATTGCATAAATGAGGGCTGTGTATTTCTTCCTTGAGGGGAGTAGAGTATTTGTTTCACAGTTTGATTTTTGATGTCATTTAGATGGTCAAGCAAAGTGCATCCAGACAAATGTATTATTAACAGTTTAGTTGTTTAAGAGAGGGGAGAAGACAATATCTAATTGGTATTGGCAGATACTCCAGGTTGTGGTATCAGTATCAGACATGGACACTGATGGGAACAGTGATGAGTCCTAACATTACGCAAAACTAATGAGTGGAATATTCTGTGTTAGGAGGACAGTTAGGAGGGTGATTAACAAAGGCAGCTAAACCCAGTGATTGATGCTGCAGTAGATCCTTGACGCTGTTCACCAACTGAGATAACTGCAACTGCTGCAGGACTGGTGGATGGGTAGGACAAATTGATAGAACACCTGGAATGCTGGCCTATACAGAGACCCAAGAAACCGTTGTAGCCTTTCTGACTACTGTCGCACAACTTCAGTGGTGTATTTTGGTGAGCTCCGTAATTGACTGTACCACATCCAGTCCAGCAGGATTGAACACATTTGATTAACTGGTCTGATTCAGTAACAGTTATGGTTAAGGTTGACTGGACATATTCAGTGGTGTTTTTGAGCTGTAGCCTCTTAGCTAAGTTAGTGGGATCCTCTCTTCTTGTAGCTTAGCTAAAGAGGTCCAACACAATACAGGTTCAATTTGACCAACTGTGTTCTGCTATCACAAGTATAGATGATAAAAACGTACATCACTAAGGGCAAAATTGACTGATTGGTGCTAGAGTGACAAAAGACCAAAACAAAACCTGTTTTGTAGCATGCTAAGCTAAGCTATCTGAGATCACAAATTCAAATATGACAGAAATTCAAAGTGACAGAAAGATAAAAAATAAAGAATCTGGTGTTTGAGCTGTTACCCTGCTAGGATACACTAATACTAATGTCGTTAGCCAGCTAGGTGCAGCCCACAGCAGTATAGGATCAGTCTAAGTAACTGATTTTCAAATATCGCAAATTTAGATCTTAGATGAATAATCTGACACCAGGCTAATAAAGACGTGTTGGAGTGATAGACAGAATCAGATGCATTTTGTGTTGGGTGTTGTATGTGTAGTAGCCAGTTAGCAGTTAGCCAATCTTTTTAGTTTTTAAAAATATTTCCTGGTTCTGATTTAGCTGCTCAGGAGAGAGAAAAAGAAACCATAACAGGTCTCACGAGTCCACATCCGCACAATACAGCACAGTAGAGTCTTGAGAACCATTTGGCACAACAGTGGAAAAGAGGACAATCACGCATGCCTCAGAGTTTCATAAGCTAAAATGGATTGAACTTGGCAATGACTAGATTAGATATTATCCTCAAACTGCACACTTCATCTGCTTACGGACAGTAACAGCTCAAGGGATGTAACAAAAGACAGACTATCTCTGATTTACAAGGTTGCCATCAACTTTGTGTTTTTGCTAGCTAGCTAGCTTGCAGAGCCTGAATATGTGTGGAAAAAATCACATACACCAGCTTTATATCATATTTGTGTTAATATTTGTGTTGATTTAGGTGGTAATCCTCTTTGTGGTATCTGTGTAGGACATCAAAGCATCCTGAAATGTCCTCGAAGCTTGGGAAGGTATAGATGAAACAGTTCCTCTGTTGCTGTAAAAGCAGTTGGCCATTTAGGAGTTCAGGGAGTTTGGCTATTAAAATTGTCATAGAAAATCTTATTCACCAGTTACTGAAGTATGTCAAGAATAAATATGAATATTTTTATAAATATAAATATTAATTTGACATCTCAAGAACACAGTTTGAGAGAGAAAATTTGACTTATTCTACTGATAAAAGTTATATCAAGGAAATGACTTTTACTAATAGCTATTACTGAAATAAGCTATGTAATATGTAAGGAAAATACATATTCAGGACTGGTTTGAAATCTTGTGTACAGGAGTAACTGAAACAGGATGTAGTTGTGAGTGGTGTTTATTGAAGTGGAGCAGGGCTGGGAACCAGGTACGAGAATTCATTAATTACAAACATAACAGGAACAGAGGTAGGCAGGGTAGGAGACTTTGTGGTTATGGGGAGGGCAGGAAACTGGGAGGCAATAGTCAAGGCCATTCTTCACCCACATCCTTGGGGGCAGGCAGGGCTGTATAGATGGCCTCAAGTACAGGCGAAGCCACAATGACCTCCTCAGGTGAAGACTGGGCTGCACTGATGTCCTTGAGTGAAGACGAGGCCGCACCGACTTCTTTGGGTGTAGATGGGACCACACAGACATCTTTGGGTGAAGATGAGGTTGCACTGATGTTCTCGGGTGAAGGCGAGGCCCCACTGACTTCTTTGAGTGAATGTGGGGCCGCATCAAAGTCTTTGGGTGAAGGCGAGGCCCCACTGACTTCTTTGAGTGAATGCGGGGCCGCACCAACGTCTTTGGGTGAAGCATGGGTCACACCGACGTCCTCGGGTGAAGGCGGGACTGCATCGCCATCCTCTGGTGAAGAAGGGGTTGCACCACCGTCCTCAGGTGAAGACGGGGCCACACTGATGCCCTCAGGTGAAGACGGGGCCGTACTGATGTCCTCAGGTGTAGATGGGGCCACAATGACTTTTTTGGGTCCAGGTGGGTTTGCACCGCTGTCCTCTGTTGAAGGTGGGGCCACACTGCTGTCTTCAGGTGAAGGCGGAGTCACACTGCCATCCTCTGGTGAAGGTAGGGGCGCACTTATGATCTCAGATGAAGACGGACCTTTGAGTGCAGACAAGGCCGCACCTACTTCTTTGGGTGAGGGTAGGGTTGCACCGATGTCCTTGGGTGAAGATGGAGCTGCACTGACTTCTTTGAGTGCAGGCAGAGCCACACCGTCATCTGAAGGCGGGGTTGCACCACCGTCCTCAGGTGAAGACGGGGTTGCACCACCATCCTCAGGTGAAGACGGGGCCACACTGATGCCCTCAGGTGAAGACGGGGCTGTACTGACGTCCTCAGGTGAAGATGGGGCCACAACGACTTTTTTGGGTCCAGGTGGGGTTACACCGCTGTCCTCGGTTGAAGGTGGGGCCACACTGCTGTCTTCGGGTGAAGGCGGAGTCACACTGCCATCCTCTGGTGAAGGTAGGGGCAGACTTATGTCCTCAGGTGAAGACGGGGCTGCACTGATGTCTTTGAGTGCAGACGAGGCCACACCTACTTCTTTGGGTGCAGGCGTAATCACACCGGCGTGCTCGGGTGAAGACGTGGTCACACTGACATCCTCCGGTAAATGTGGGGCCGGACTGATGTCCTCAGGTGAAGACGGGGCTGCACTGATGTCCTCAAGTGAAGACAAGGCCACACTGATGTCTTCAGGTGAAGGCTGGACTGCACCTACATCCTTGGGTGAAGTTGGGGCTGCACTGCCATCCTCGAGTGAAGGTAGGGCTGCACTGACATCCTCAGGTGAAGACAGGGTGGCTCTGCCATTTTTGGATGTAGGCAGGGTCGCATCGGCATCCTCAGGTGAAGATGAGGCCACACTGACTCCTTCTGGTGCAGACAGGGCCGCACCAAGATCTACGGGTGCAGGCAGGGTCACGCCAATGTCCTTGGATGCAAGCAGGACGAATCGACATCTTCGGTTGCAGGCGTGGCTGGGAACCAAACATGACAGCAGCAAGGGCCGCACTATCATTCTAAGGTGCTGGTGGGGCTGCACCATTGTCCTAAGATGGAGGAAGGGCCGCACCATTGTCCTAAGGTGGGGGCGGGGCCGCACTGGTTTCAAAAGGTGCAGACAGGGCCACACCATCATTCTAAGCTGCAGGTGGGGCCGCAGCAAAATCTTCGAGTGCAGGCGGGGCTGCAGCAACCTCTTTGAGTGCAGGCGGGGCCGCAGCAACCTCTTTGAGTGCAGGCGGGGCCGCAGCAACCTCTTTGAGTGCAGGCAGGGCTGCAGCAACATCTTTGAGTGCAGGTGGGGCCGCAGCAACATCTTTGAGTGCAGGCAGGGCTGTACCATTGTCATAAGGTGCAGGTAGGGCCGCACCGTCATCCTAGGGTGCAGGCGGGGTCGCCACAACATCCTCGGGTGCAAGTGAGACGCATCCTCAGGTGCAGGCATGGTTGCACCAAAATTCTCGGGTGCAGATGGGGTTGCACTGACATTCTCTCGTAAATGTGGCGCCGGACTGACGTCCTCAGGTGAAGACGGGGCCACACTGACGTCCTTGAGTGAAGACGAGGCCATATCGATGTCTTTGGGTGAAGGCGGAACTGCACTGCCATCCTTTGGTGAAGTCGGGGCTGCACTGCCATCCTCGGGTGAAGGTGGGGCTGCACTGACATCTTCGGGTGAAGACAGGGCCTCACTGCCATTTATGGGTGCAGGAGGGGTCGCACCGGCATGCTCAGGTGAAGATGAGGCCACACCGATTTTGGGTGCAGGCAGGGTCGTGCCAATGTCCTTGGATGCAGGCGGGACACACCAACAACTTTGGTTGCAAGCATGGCTGGAAACCAAACATGACAGCAACATGTGGTCATAACAAACATAACGGCAACGAGAGAGTCGGAGTCCACAGGCTGGGCAGGAGACTTGGAGGCCACGGACAGGGCTGGAGACACGGAGGTTACAGGCATGGCAGGAGAATTGGAGGTTACAGGTCAGGCACTGGAACTGGACCAACATCCTCAGATGCAGGTGCGGCTGCACCGTCTTGCTATGGTGCCAGCAGGGCCGCACCCTCATCCTAAGCTGCTGGCAGGGATGCACCATTGACCCAAGATGTAGGCAGGGCCGCAACACCATCCTAAGGTGTAGGCGGGGCCGCACCGGTGTCATAAGGTGCAAGTGGGCGCACACTGACATCCTAAGGTGCAGGCGAGACCGCGGCAACATCCTCGAGTGCAGACAGGGCCACAGCAACATCCTCGGGTGCAAGTGAGACGCAGCAACATCCTCGGGTGCAGATGGGGCTGCACAGACAGCATGAAGTCAGAACAAACATAATAGCAAGGAACAGCAACAATGCACGACAAAGACAGGGCTGCAGGAAGTATATAAGGGTACACAGGGTACTAGATACAGCTTGAACTCATGACCATTGGGAGGGGTAATGAACTGACATCAGGTGAGGGCATACATGAGGGCGAAGGAGGGAGAATTTGAGGGGATTGTTTTATTTTACTATTTTTGCTATATACAGAATGCTTTTTGTACCTAATAGCTTAACTTAGGGAAACTGTTTAGGTAAAAACATGAAAAAAGATTTACTTAACGTTAACATTAGCTTCAAATGTTCAAATGTTTCAAAATGGTATAACTTTAATGTTCAATGAACTTTATGCTCATATTTTCTCTGTGTTCCAACTTTTGTTGAGTGAGTGTGTGTAGCTTCAGTCAAGATTTTTTTAGATTTACAATATACAATCAAGTTGATCAGCCAGTGCATTAAATGCCTCAATTAAATAAAGGTTCAGGAAAATGTACATATTACAGATTCTTGTTTTTATTGTATTTTACAAAATGTTCCAACTTACAGTGGTGCATTGCTGCCAAGCAGAAAAAAATAATAATTTGTAATTACAAGAAAATATGTCATAAAAATGACATACATGCATCATCAAAAGAATACCTGCACCCAGAAGGAAGTGTGGGATTGCGATGCTATTGGGAAGGAAGATAAAGGTTGCCAGGAACAATAAATGATGATAAATTTAGACTGATATGGGCAATATTTATTGAGCTACACATACAGAAGTAGTGTCTCTCAGTATGTCATCAGTCTGCCATGTTTGCTAAGACGTGCCAGATGGTTATTAATGGTGTCCTGTGATTATCCATCCCATGCAGTTTGAATATTCTCACACAGCTCCTGCAGATTTTGCAGTAGGGATGGAGGTGGAGTGACACTAACCTTATATAGTCAGTCAGCTACAGCTATAATGCCCGTCCTTGCTTACGTCACATTTGCAACCGAGCGTAAAACTTGAAGCATTTGCATGTCTCAGGATGTCAAACCTACCCACCAAGTTTCATTTCTGTCGGTTGATTCCTTCTGGGCCCAACTATTTTTGGTGATGAGTGTAATATGTTGTAAGTATTAGATGGAATATCTCACAATTACGAGATGTCAAAGATCTAATTTTTGTCAAATTTGTTAATGCCGTACTAGTGTTGGATAGTGAATAGGCTAAAATCTGTTTTTGACTGAACTTGGTGGCACAATTTATTATTTTCATCTAATTTTACTTTATGCTTAAAAATTAACACTGTTCTTGAGATTGTTTTACACTAGAAGCTGTAACCACGCTCCATGAAGCAGCACAAAAGGCTTTAACATAGGAAAAATTACAATTTGGTCTGATGGCATGGACCGATGAGTCACAGTACCAATTGTTTTGGGCTGATTGTTCCATATCTAGGTCATGGTATATCATCAACTTCAGTTTCACTTTCATGTACATTATTCGTTCCACATACCTGAGTGTCCCTAACAAAACCTGTTGTGGTTTGTAGAAACAATTGCTCTTGTAAATTCACACAGGGTCATTTTAACCCAAGCAAATTACCATATTAGTACTAAATGACACTGTATTAAAATTATTTGTCATGTATTTATTCAGAAAGATGCTACAGTGTGTGCAGCACAGAGTGTTCTCTGAAACCTGTTGTGACAACTCACTCACAACAAGTTAAGTGTCAGGTACAATTATGTATGATGTCCTACCTTAAAATGAAACGGAAGTTATGATGTAAAATGGCTTACCCAGGAATGGAAAGTATGCAAAATGGCATGGTTTAAATTAGAGCTTTATTTTCACGCTCAGACATGACACAGGGTGTTCCACTTTATCAGCACAAGTTACGCTACTGCTAATAGACATTGACATGTCTTTTGCAGTAAATTCTACTAAACACACAGGTCAAACCACTGTAATTCAGACTGATTTCACCTAACATAGTGTGAACTGCTATCTGACTGAGTTGCAGTGATTTGGGGAAACAACCATCCGAGCCATGAGATAATCTGGCTATTTTTGCTCACAGTGCTTTAGGGAACGTGCCCGATTTTTTTGCACACCAGAACAACACCAGCTACACCAACTAACACCAATAAGCAATTCCACCTCTGGATAGGAACAGATATTTCAAGACCCAGAACCACAGCATCTTGATGCTGCAGTGGGGAGAAGGGTGAGAATATAATGTCAAAGCTAAACTTCGACGTTGTTCTATTTTCTTTCCGACACAATAAACTATTTTAGGTATGAAGAAGCTACAGAAGACATGTAATTATTGTTATTTGGAAAACAAGATGGATAAGCAATATTTACTCACTTCTTATGTACATCAGTAAATAGGCCTCCCGCGACCTGAAACGTTAAACATTTAAATAGGTCTGTTTGGAATTCAGTTAAAAAAAACAATATAATCAAATAATAGCACTTAATAATTTAAGTTTTGCACTTACTGAGAGTTCACTGGGTACTGTAGGGGGAGTTAGAACACAATAAAACACAAAAAAATGATAAACAACAAAAAAAAATCAAATCAATAAAATAACAAGCACTTCATTGTTACCATCTTTGTGACAGTGGAGTCGTCAAAACAGTACCACTGATGATCCTCATATGATTTGATGAAAGCATCGTAATGGCCTCCACTTCGATCCCCTCTGTGGTTAATAACTGCATATAGATCATATTCATAATCCTGAAGAGAAAAGGATTAGCCTCAGAAACTGCAGGAATGCTAATTAAATACTAGTTTAATTATGCCACTTTAGTAATACTGATTTTAATTGATGGTTTGGGGTAAAGAAATTAAACATACTTTAATGTGTAGAGTCTGGGGGATTTCTGTGCGACAGTGATTCTTCACATGCTTCATCTGCATGTAGTCGAAGTCAAACCTCTTCAGATGCAGAGTCAGGACTGTGGGAAACTCCTCTATTTCATTCCACTGTTAGAAATGAATAATAAGGCTATGATAAAAACTGTGAGAGAAGAGAAACACAGTATGCAATACACCAGAGATGGTTTTTGTGTTTAGCCAGATTATTAGATGTACTCACAGTCTCTGTCTCTGTTTTTCTGTCACACTGGTCACAGTACAACCAGTTATCTTCATCTAGATGTGAATGTTGGAAAAAAGTGTCCAATCCGTCTTTCTGGAAGAGGAGAAAACATTACCAGTAGCTTTATGCTAATAAGATAAATAAGGTTCATTTCTTTCTTACTCTACTAATCACAGAAGCCTTCCTACCACATTGTACACCTCATCTTGTCCAGTCTCTATGGCGAGAGGGATTGTAATGAAAGGACACTTCTCTTCATATATGTGCTCTTCCAGACATTTACTTTTGTTGCTCATTTTCCCTTCAAAGACCTGAAAAAGCACAATTGTTAGGTGTATCAACGGTATAAGAAGGATATAATATGACTTCATTTTTTTTTTTATTCATGATGTTTGGAGTGGGCTTTACACATATCAGTGCTATATGATAATTAATTTCATCAATATAAAATTTAAAAGGAAAAAAACTTGATACATCCAAAGGTTGGAAGACATATATGAAGAGTTAATGTCTGGACGCGTACATATTTTAAACAGTAACTCAAAACGAAGTCAGTCAAAGACCATCATTCATTTACTTTATATGCAGTCGTTAAGTACAAGTTTCAGGAGGTATTTTTGAGATTAGATGTCAGATAATGTACGTCTATAAGGAGGGAGAAATTCCAAGAAAAAAATGTATTTTTCAAAAACAAAGCTCACAAATTATTACAAGACAAAGAAAATGAGACTCCTAACACACGTGCAAGACCTGGCAAAACTGTCATCATAAGATAAACAGTTCTAAAAGCTTTTATTATTGAGAGATATTTCAGATCTGAAATAAAGTGTGGACAGCTCAATGCTGACTCTGAAAAATGAATAACCTATACTTTATGGTTGTTTTGCCTGTAAATGAAAGAAGGCTGCTCTTACTTTAGCACAGTTAGTTCTTTGTGTTATATATAGAGACCTAGGATAAGAAGCTCACCTGGGACACTTGAGGCCCAACAGATTTTAATATTTTCTGATAGTACTCCACTGCATCCTGCTGTTCATAAACTAAAAACGAGAGAGAACACATAAACAACACAGAAGACAGGCATGTGGCTGAAAACACTGAACATATCTCACCATTCCTGATGCCCAAACTTTCAGTTATTCCTTTGGTGGTGCCATCGTGATCCTTTAGCTTTTCAAAGAGATTTTGCAGCTGT
Source organism: Semaprochilodus insignis (assembly GCA_034552555.1). Taxonomy (NCBI): domain Eukaryota; kingdom Metazoa; phylum Chordata; class Actinopteri; order Characiformes; family Prochilodontidae; genus Semaprochilodus; species Semaprochilodus insignis. The sequence continues at coordinate 2,083 of JAVGWN010000221.1, read as the reverse complement.
AGTAGCAGATCAGCATTTCCCTGGCTGGAGCCCTGAGGACCTTGTTTAAAGCTAGACATAAAAGGTATGTGTATCGTGTATGTGTACGTTTCTGGATTGTGTATAGCTATATATATATATATATATACACAAACACACAGACACAGACAAAAGTATTGGGATACCACCTACATCTCTTTCTACAACTCCATTCTACCATTGTGGAGGATCTCTTCTTTTAACAACTGTAAACATCTGGGAAGTGAGTAGACCAATTGCTAGAGTTTTGGGAGAGGAATGTTGTCCCCTTTCTTGTCTGATTTAGGATTCTAGCTGTTTGACAGTCCTGTGTCTTCTTTGCCAGATTTTTTGTTTCATGACGCGCCAAATGTTTTCTATTGGTGAAAGGTCAGGATTACAGACAGGCAGGTGCAGCACCCAGACTCTTTTTCTGCAAAGCCATGCTGTTGTGATGATTACAGTATGTGGTTTCCCACTAAACAGTGGAACCGTTTGAACCATTGAAACAACGTTGAAATCACGTATCTGACTATATTTAAACACATTTTAGATGTCCACGGACAACCATTGTTTACTGGGATAGCACTGAAGTATGAAAGGCCTTCTCTCCACCTCCTCTTGAATCCTCAGGAGATGCCATCTGTGGTTTCCAAAAAGAATGTCAAATTTTGATTTATCTGACCACAGTCTATTAAATGAGCTTTGGCCCAGAGAAGGCGGTGACGTTTCTGGATAGTGTATAGCTTCTTCTTTGCATGATACAGCTTTAACCTGCACTTGTGGATTGCACAGCGAACTGTGTTCACAGACAATTATTTTTGGAAATGTTCCTGAGCCCATGCAGTGATTTCCAATACATCTTCAGAGGGCCTGGCTTGCAATCTCCATTCTAGTTCATCTCAAAGGTGATGAGATGGGGTTAAGGGTCAAGGCTTTGTGTGGGCCAGTCAACTTCTTTCATATCAAGCTCACCAAACCATATACATTATTTATCCTTCCTTCACCAAACTTTACAGTCAGCACAATGCAGCCAGGCAGGTAACATTCTCCTGGCATTTGTCAAAGCCTGACTCCATTAGACTGCCAGATAGAGCAGCATAGTTTGTCCCTCCACAGAACACGTTTCCACTGTTCCAGAGTCCAGTAGTGGCGTGCTGTACACCTCCATCTCCATCTGACGCCTGGCATTGTGCATGGTGAACTAGGTTTTGCGTGCAGCTATAGAAACCGAACCCAAGAAGCTCACAGTGTGCAGTTTCTGTGCTAATGTTAATGCCAGAGAAGGTTTGGGACTCTACAGTTACTGAGTCAGCAGCGTGACTTTTACGCACTATGCGCCTCCGCACTCAGTAACCCCACACTTTAAATTAAATATAAATGTCTGTTACTTTGTGGCTGAGTTCAATGGCTAGGTGCTTGATGTTATACACCTGTGGTAATGGGACTGAATAAAACACCTAAATTTAATGATTAAGAGGTGAGTCCCAATACTTTTGTCGATATTAAAAAAGAAACATAATATCATCAGCATTTAATAAAAAAGAAGTTAGGGCTAAACTTCAAGATGTATATACAGTGAGAATGAAGGGACATACCTCTGTACTGCTATTCTGAAGTCCTTGGTCATGTAGAGACACTGCAGCACTGTGTTCAGGTAGCAAGTTGCTCCCTGATTTCTCAAGCCATTGTATCGTTTTGCACCCTGCCTAAAAGAGTGTAAAAAGTCTTATTGTAATATGATCTTACCTATATAACAAATTCTAAAAATCATAAAAACTGGGTGGGATATGTGAGGAAAACGTCTGTGACAACAACAGTGAAAAGTATGAGTGTCGCTGGTGGGCGTCTTTTGGTCTGATCACTGAGTAAGGAACTATAAATGCAAAACAGCTTTCAGGGTTTCTTCAGATATTAGGATTAGGCAGTTATCAGAAAGCTGCTTTTGATGGGGATAACTGTGGATAACAGGTAGACATAGAGTCTGTACCCTGTACTAAACATGATGATATGTTCAGTTGAGTTTGGCTCTCTGGAGTGTATAAACAGTGTTGAGGTGTGCTTCACTCAGCACAGATGTAAAAGG